>PVKH010005686.1:0-21817 GCA_004027955.1 Chaetophractus vellerosus | reverse complement strand
TCGTATAATATAAACTTTCAGTAAAGGTAGATTTCCTTTGCATAAAATGTGAAACAGAAAGAAAAAAATATGAATTTGACTATATTAAAACAGAAACGTTTTTAATTGAAGTATACCACAAAAACATGTAATAATAATCTGCAAAATGAGAGAATATTTGCAATATGTGAAATTGACAAAGAAATCAAGAATTTATATATGTATTTACAATGTATACCTCCTAAATTCCAATAAGACAGATGAAAAAAGGAATGTGAACAAATGAATTTAACAAGCACTTCATGAAAAAGTAAAATGAATATACAGCAAACTTAGTAAAAGATGTTTAAATTCAGTATTAATAAGGGAAGAGCAAAAGGAATAGGATATAATTTTACAACCACCAGAATCACAAAAGTAAATGTTGATATGAAGTCTTTGCAAGGGTAAAACATTCAGAACTCTTATTCAATAGTGATGTTGAGTGTACACTGGTAATACTACTTTGAAAATCAATTTGACAAGATGTAATAAATATATCTTATGACCTGACAAATCTACTATCGGGTTTATATCATAAAGAGATTCTTCCCCATGCAGACCAGGAGATATGTGAAAAAAGCTGAAACTAACCCAAAGTTCAGATAAATTGTCTATATTTTTTTCATAAAATGAGTTATTATGCCGCAATGAAAATGAATTAATGATTGCAACAATCATCAACACGGATAATTCTCAATAACATACATTAATGTAAAACAAGTTTCAGAAAAATACATACTATATGACTCCAATTATATGAAATTCAATAAAATGTAAATGTTATAAGCATTGAGAGAAGTAAAAAAATGCTATAAACAATGTTTAGTCCAGAGATTTTGGGGGGAAGGATATAGAAAGGAAGATGATGGATACCAGGGTGAACAAGCCAAGACAAGTTATTTGTAAAATTGAGTGGTGAAAACAACAGATTTTTATTGCTATTATTTTTATCTCAACTTTGTCATATTTTTTAAAATTTAATAATAAATGAATGTATTTGTACGGGTAGGATCTCTGTAGTCAGCCTATAAGCAAGCCCTACTCTGCCTCTTTATGACTGTGTAAATTTGGACAATTTATTTAAATTATTTGTGCCTCAATCTCATCTTTTGGTAAATGGAAATGATGATGATACCTACTTCATCAGGAAGTAAAGATTAAATGACATGTTATTAAATGGCTATTACAATAACTAATACACAGAAAGTACTCAATAAATGTTAACAATTTTTTAAAAATAATTCATATTTTAAAGAATATGTCTGCAAACAAAGAATTAATATGAATAAATATAGAGGAACAGAATGTAGATGTGGTGAGGTTAGAGACATCATGTTGGCTGACACAATTTATATTTGTCATGGAAAACACTGTTCCTCTGACAATTGTCTTTCACAAAATCCTCCTGTTTTTGTATCTCCTGTACATTCTTAGGTCTCCAAACACTCAACAATAAAAAGACATATCCATGATATGTAAGGAGATCATACAACTCAACTAAAAGACAAAGTATCCAATTAAAAATGGACAAAAGACTAGAAGAGATAACTGTCCAAAGAAGAAATGCAAATGGTGAAGAAACACATGAAAAAAAGTTCAACATTACTAGCAATTAGGGAAATATAAATCAAAACTACAATGAGATATCATTTCACACCTGTTAGTCAGCCACTATTAAAAAGACAGAAAACTATAAATGTTGGAGAGAATGTGGAGAGGTAGGAATGCTTATTCACTGTCGGTGGGAATGTAGAATGGTACAGCTACTGTGGAGGACTGTTTGGCAGTTTCTAAGGAAGATGAATATAGATTTGCTATGGGACCCGGCAATACCTTTGCTATGTATATACCTACATACCTATATACCTGAAAGCAGTGACACAAGTAGATATCTGTGCACCAATGTTCACAGCAGCATTATTCACGATAGTCAAGAGTTGGAAACAACCCAGTGTCTACCAACTGATGAATGGGTAAACAAAGTGTGGTGGGGTATACACACAGTGGAATATTATGCAGCGGTAAGAGGAAATGAGATTGTGAAGCATATGACAACATGGATTAACCTGGAGGACATTTTGTTGAATGAAGCAAACCAGACACAAAAGGACAAATACAATTATTGTGCTATATGAGCTAAATATATTGTGTAAACTCATGGAGTTAATAATTAGAATATGGATTACCAGAAAGTAGAAAGCAGGTAGAAAATGGAAAACAGAGCATTAATCTGTGCAGAATTGGTTAAAAAGTTGTTTGTAAATATTTGGAAATGAATGGAAATCTTGAAAGCACATATGGTGTTTGTGACTCGCAGAGCTATTATATGGGCATGACAGTGGTTGAAAGGGAAAGTCTAAGGACATGTAAATTACTAGAAAGAAAGCTAAAAAATGTAACATGGGACTGTATAACATAGTGAAACCTCATGTAAAATGAGTTTTTTTTTGTGATATGGGTGATATTGCATAGACAAAACTTTTTAGAAAACATAAATACAAATAAACTAGAGAGAAGGAAACAGAATGCCAGCTATGTGCACCAGGGGAAATATAAAGGAATTGGAGGTGATTAGTTTTGTTTGTTTGGTTGGTTGGTTTTTGTTTTATTATTACTACTATCATTATTATTGTTACTGGAATAATGAAAATGCTCTAAAAATGATTGAAATGATGAATTCACAACTATTTGATTATATCAAATACCATTGATCATACACTTTGGATGTATTTATTCTTTAATAACATGTATCAATAAAATTTATTTGTTAAAAAAAAGCACATGAATTGGAAAGAAGTAAAACTTTGCCTAATTGCAGAAGAAATGATCCTATACACAGAAAATCCTCCCAAAAACCCACAACAGAGCTTCTAGAGCTAATAAGTGAATTCAGTAAAGTGGCAGTGTACAAAATCAACAACCAAAAATCAGTAGTGTTTCTATACAAAAGCAATGAACAATCAGAAGAAGAAATCAAGGGGGAAAATACATTCAAAAAAGCAACTAAAAGAATCAAATACCTTGGAATGAATCTAACTCAGGATGTAAAGTGCTTGTACCCAGAAAACTACAAAACATTACTAAAAGAGATCAAAGAAAACTAAAATGAATGGTTTGGAAGACTCAGTATCATTAAGATGACAATCCTGCTTAAAGCTATTTACAGATTCAATGCAATTTCAATATAAATTCCAACAACCTTCTTTGCAGAAATGGAAAAGCCAATCATCAAATTTATATGGAGGGATAAGCGTCCCTGAAAAGCTAAACCAATTGAAAAGAAAAATAAAGTCGGAGGACTCACATTAACCAATCTTAAAACTTATCACAAAGCCACGGCAATCAAAACAATTTGGTACGAGCACAAGGACAGACATATAGATTGGGGTAGACAGTGCTGGATTTTGTATGAAAGTAGGGTGAGGGGTTGGGTTGGACTATCGATGGAACTGGAGAGAAGGCTCCAAGAAGGAACCGGTGAACTCTGGAGATTTGTATGTCTGGTTAAATCTACAATGGTGGGAATGTTCTTAAACAAACATGGCGGGGAGTGTTACTGGTGCAGGGCATGGGGTAAGGGGATATGCAGGATAGGGCGTACCTGGGGCATGTTTCCAAGGAATATGAAAGTGTTTGTCTTGTCATAGTGTGTTATCTCAGTGGGTGGAGACCCACATAATAAACAAAATAGTCTTTAAATTATCCCCATTTTAAAATTGCTAACTCATTCCAAATTGCCACTTTAAAAAATATGTGTAATTAAAGCAGCCATGTTAATTTTTACGTTATATCTTTTATGCATTGGCATTCATTTAGATTAAAAATTTTAATTAACTAGATCATAATAGACTTAGTTTGATATTGGTTAGAAATTTGAATTACTGCTGTTTTGCAAATGAAAATAAATATGTTCCTTTTTCAAAAAATGTATACATTAAGTCGTGGCAAGAAATGTTTCTATTGATATTTTTATTGCCAAATTTTTATTGCATGAAAGAGAAATGAAACCATATTTTATTTAAAGGTGCTTTTTAATATGGTGTTGCCAAATAATTTCATGTAATACTTAAACTGAAAAAAAAAACAGTTTAAAAAATATTGGACCACTGAAGAAAAATAATTCTATCCTAAGATATGGTCAACTATAAACATAAAACTAATCTATGCTTAGATTTGCAAATATAATGGGATCGCTAAAAGAGAAACTATACTATGAGATAAAATCAAAATCACATTGCTATAATTTAAACTAAGACAAAAGAATCTAACTACTCCAGAAGGATGGCTAAATAGAAACTGTGAGTATATTTCATCCTCATGTAATTACAGTTATTTTAAACTTTGAAAATCAAAGGTCATGAATAGAATGAAGAAGGCAAAGATGTCAATCATTAGAGGGAAAAATAGGTGTAACATGGGAGCATTTTCAGGATATTAGAATTGTCCTGCATGCCATTGCAATGACAGATACAGTTCATTATGTATTTTGTAAAAACCTATAAAATTGTGCAGGGCAAAGTGTAAAATATAATGTAAACTATATCCCATGGTCAGTAGCAATGCTACAATATGTGTTCATCAATTGTACCAAACTAATGAAAGGTGTTAATGTGGGAAGGTGTGGGAGGGGGAGAGGGTGGGGCATATGGGAATCCCCTATATTTTTAATGTAACCTCTATGTAATTTAAAGGTTATTTAAAAATACAAAAGAATTTTTTTTTTAATTAAGAAAAACAATAAGAACTTAGGCAGCATCAAAAAGTAACTGGTTTCCAGATGTTTGGAATGCATAGGTGAAAACTAACCCTATTATCCACAAATAACAAATAAGAGAAAAGGAATGTGATTTTTCCACTCAATAGGGCTGATTGAGATACTGTGCTTCACTGATAACTCTGGCCATAAAAGTAATGCCCATGAAGATTTATGAATAGCTGTCTTTTAACAAAATTTTCTGTATTTCAAAATATGCCATAAAGAACATGGAATGATAATCTGAAAAATGAGATAATATTTGTGATATTTGAAATTGAGAAAGAGGGGCCGGCTCGATAGCCCAGTGGATAGGGCACCGGCATACCACATGGGAGGCCCCGGGTTCGATTCCCGGGGACCTCTCCTAGCGGGCAGACTGCCTTGAGAATGGCAAGCCACCATGGGCGGGCTGGAGCCACCGTGGGCAGGGCAAGAAGCTGCCACGGACAGGGCAAGAGCCGCCACGGGCAGGGCAGGTCGCCCGCGGATGGGGCGCAGCCAGCCACCCGCGAACTGAATCAAGCGCCGGCCGTGAACGGACGCAGAGACCGCCCACAAGCAGGGAAAGCCGAACCTGTGCAGTGACCACTCTCGGCGCGTCGCCACAGCGGGGGGAAGGGGAGATATGTAATAAAATAAATAAATCTTTAAAAAAAAAAAAAAGAAATTGAGAAAGAAATACAGAATTTATGCACTATATAAAATGTATACCTGCTAAATTCCAGTAAGACAGATGAAAAAGGAAAATGAGCAAATGAATTAAACAAGCACCTCAAGAAATGTAATAATGAATGTACAGTAAACATATTAAAAGATTCTGTACTAATAAGGGAAAAGCAAACTGAGTGAAATATAATTTTACAATTTGTTGTGATGGAATGCATTTAAAAAGATATGTTCAGGGAGCAGATGTAGCTCAAGTGGCTGAACACCTGTTTCCCATGTATGAGGTCCTGGGTTCGGTCACTACTACCTCCTAAAAACAAACAGAAAAACAAGCTCTAATTGGGGAGCAGTTGTACTATGAAGTCCTGGGTTCAATCCCTGGTAACTCCTGAAAAAAAAAATAGATATGTTCAGTGGGCAGCTGGTAAAGGAGCTGGAACTTGGATAAATGGAATTGAATTATAACATTAGATATATAAATATGTGATAACTGATAAGAATGCAAACTCAATGAATAAAGTACCATTGCCAAAACTGTGCCCACAGTGGAGCTTCAGCAACACTGTCCTGTAAAGCGGCCTTCCTTTTGCCTGGTTCCCCTTCCAGAGCCAAGTTTCTGTGCCATGTCACCTCTTGGAGGAGGTCCTCTTCCATAGTGTCACACATCATTCCACCACCCGCTATTCCAGGTGGACCACCAGGACCTCTATCATTGCACTTAATATCCCTGAGATCACTACCACCACCTCGGGTTTCTCGCTCTCTTGCAGCTCTTGTTTTTTTCTCTTCCACATTTAAATGTACTTCCCCTCAAAACATAATTGGTTTTACAATTAAGATTCTCTGAACTGGTTCTGAGAAATCAAAAACCACAAAACCAAAATTTGGAAGCTTTCCTCCAACATCGTTGGTATTGATGCAAAGTTCCACAACGTTTCCAAAACTCATGAAGAAGTCCTTCAATTCATTTTCATCAATATCATGTGGTAAATTACCAACAAAAAGTTGATGACTTTCTGGATAGCAAATTATTCTACAGTTATCAGATTCATTCTGTTCAATATCTCCTTGACCTGGTCTTGGTTCTTTAGGAGGAAAACCACGTTGCTTTCTAGGTTATTATTGACACACACGAGGTGGCTGAGACTGAACTTCTGGTTTAGTTTCAACTCTTGGCTGTGAGACTGGTGCTTTAACATGGGAAAGAATTCCAGAGAAAGAAACAGTACCACTAGGAGGCAGGTTTTTACTGGTCACCAAAGCCCAGGAAAAAGCCTTTGGTGGTTCTTGTGGCAGAGAAACAGGTTCTGCAGGAGGAGGAGAAATAGACTTCTCCTCTAATTCTCCTAAATTCTTCTCCTCCACTTGAGGTTTCAGCCCTTCAGTCTTTGTTTCAGATTCTGGCTCAGCGTCGGGCTCATGAGAAGATTCTTCCAAAAGCTCCTCTATACCATTAGTAACCCATTAGTCACAGGGTGCACTTCACAGTAACCACTGCTGGCATTTTCTTGCACAGGTTCAGGAGATGGTTGCCTTTCTACTTCTTCTTCTTCTACCACATCTTCTGGTTCTTCACTAGTTCTGGTTCAGAATCACCAAATGCTTTATCTTCATACTGAAACTTATCATTGTGAAGATAAAACCTACTTGGAACAGCTCCTTCAGGAGCCAGAACAAAATATTGCATAAACTTCCTCTCTGGCTGTCCACTGTCAGACAGGAAACCCATGACCTGGACAACTACTCCATTACTCAAGGTTTTATGAGCATCCACATGACAAATATTAGTATGTCATTCACTGAAGTTCAGAGATAAAACTTTATTGTGTGTATCATTTTGGCCATAAACAGCTCAATGAGGCTTTCCACTAGCATCTACTTCACCATGAACATAGGAGGAATTCCTGTCATAAAATCTGTGTAAATATTCTGGAGCTTTATTCAGCAAAGTATACTACTACCTCACAAAATCCTGCCCTACAAGCAGCAGACTGTGCTTCTCCATAACCATTTCTCTGTTGCACAATGTCAAATGCTCCGACTAACAAGGCCGGAGGGTAAGGTGCGGAGGTCAGTAAAAAAGTCGCTGAGACGCGGCTGCAGTGAATTCTTCTCTTTTTGCCGCCTCCTTCCTCCAACAAACCCCAAGCCTCGGAAACCCAAAAACGGTGAGGTCGTTTCCCTGACAACCTTCCCGGGCTCTGCAGGGAGCGACAAGGAACACGGATGTCCCGGCCCTTTGCCACCACACCCCTTATTGTTTTACCCCTGCGGAAAGGACCAGGGAACCCCCAGCACTGTCAGCCAATCACGCATCTACTTTGTAAGTCGACCCAACCTTCTCGAGTCCAGTCTAGATATTATAATCAATCAGAGAGCAATGTAAGCCGAGGAGAAGTTAAGTGATATGCCCAGAGAAACATAGTTACTGAAAGAGTAGAGTAGACATGGGTAATCTGAATCCAGAGCCTGAAAGCTTAACCATTATGCAATATTTACTGCAGTTAATAAGGGTAAATAGGCTTAAAACATTCGTAGAAGGAAAATTAGTTGTGTTGAAATTGAAGTACAGAATTGCTTTAAAAGTAATATGAAGTCAAGCATGAAATAACATTTGTAAGAGAATGAGCAAATAATATAATCATAAAATTGATTTTCTTCTTCCAGAAAGAGGAAATATTTCAGTTACTCAAAATATGTACTCATTAAAGAAAGCATATCTTAAGTAGAAGGTTTGTGACTATTATCTATACTTATGTAAATATGATTTTTCTCTTTTTCTTTTTTTATTGTAATTTTCAAGGCTTTTATATTCTAAAAACTAAAATAATGTGCTGTTTTTAATTAGAGTTCTAGGTTTACAAAAAGCTCATGAAGAAAATACATAATTGCCTTGGAACCCCCTCACACACACAGTATTCCCTACGTTGTATTATGTTGCATTAATATGGTCTATTTCTTACAATTGATAAAACAATGTTATTATAATTATACTCTTAAAAGTCCATAGTTTATATTAGGGTTTGCTATGTTGCATGGACTTATAACTTTTTATTTTAATTTGTATTCAAGCAACATATAGACAATCTAAATTTACCACTTTTAAAAACATTTAAATATGTAATTAATTGGTATTGAGTACATTCACCACATTGTGCCACCATCACCACCATCCATTAAAAAACTTTCCCTTCATCCCAAATAGAAACCCCATACATTTTAAGCCTTAACCTTAACTCCCAGTTACTTACCCCATCCTGTCACCTAATAACATATATTCTAGATTCAGTTTACATAAATTTGTTTATTTTAATTCTTTCATAACAATGAGATCATACAGTATCTGTCCTTTTCTGTCTGGCTTATTTCATTCAACTTAATGCCTTCATGCATTTTGTCACATGCATTAGACTTTCATTCTTTCTACAGCTGAATACTATCCATTATATGCATATACCACATTTTGTTAATTCATTAGTTGAAGGACACTTGGATTGCTTCCATCTTTTGACAATTGTAAATAATGCTGCTATGAACAATGGTGTGCAAATGTCTGATTCCATGCTTTCAATTCTTTTGAATTGAAGTGAGATTGCTGATTCATATGTAAATTCTGCATATAACTCATTGAGAAACCACCAAGCCATTTGCCACAGCAGTTGCACCATTTTACTCTCACACCAACAATGAACAAGTATTCCTATTTCTACACAGCCTCTCCAAAACTTATTATATCACATTTTAAAAAAATAATAGCCACTCAATTGGGCATGACGTGATATCTTATTGTGGTGTTGATTTGCATTTCCTTATTGGCTAATGGTGTTGAACAACTTTTCATGTGTTTATTGGCCATTGGTATATCTTCTTTGGAGAGATGATTGTTCAAGTTTTTTGCCCATTTTTTAACTGGGTTGTTTGTCTTTTTGTTGTTAAGTTGAAGGACTTCTTCATATATTCTGGAAATTAAACCCTTATCAGACATATGGTTTCCAAATGTTTTCTCCCATTCTGTAGGATTTCTTTTTTACTTCCATTTTAACTCTTTTGATACACAAAAGTTTTTAATTTTGATGAAGCCCCATTTATCTATTTTTATTCCTTTGTTGCTCATGCATTTAGTATAAAGTCTAAGAAACCATTGCTTAACACAAAGTCCTAAAGATGCTTACCTATGTTTTCTATGTTTTTGGCTCTTATACTTAGATCTTTGACTCACTTTGAGTTAATTTTTGTATATGGTTGGAGGTGTGAGTCTGTAGTAATTCTTTTGAATAAGGATATCCAGTTTTCCCAGAAAATTTGTTGAAGAGAATATTCTTTACCCATTAAGTAGACTCCTTGCCTTGTCAAAAATCAGTTGGCAATAGATATCATTTCCACTTGTCTATGTGTCTGTCTTTGTGCTAATACCATGATATTTGGATTACAGTAGCTTTGTATGAAGTGTTAAATTCGAGAACTGTGAGTCCTACGATTTTGTTCTCCTTTTTCAAGATGGTCTGTGCTATAAATTTGATGATTCCTTTTTACATTTCTGGGAAGAAAGCTGTTGGAAATTTGATTGAGATTACATTGAATCTGTAAAGAACTTTGTGTGGAATTGACATCTTAAAGATGTTTAATCTTTAAGATTAAAGATTAAGATTAAGATGTTTAATCTTCCTATCTATGAACATGGAATATCCTCCAATTTATTTAGGTCTTCTTTAATTTCTTTTAGCAATGTTTTGTAGTTTTCTGTGTATAAGACCATTAGATTCTTGGTTAAATTTTTTATTTTATTTCCTCTTCAGATTGTTCAATACTAGTGTATAGAAATACTAATGATTTTTGTGTGTTGATCTGTATCCTGCCACTTTGCTGAATTAGTTTACTTCCTCTAATAGCATTGTTGTGGGTTTTTCAGAATTTTCTATAAAGGATCATGTCATCTGAAAATAGAAATTTTGCCTCTTCCTTTCCAATTTGGATGTGATTTTTTTCTCCCCCCCCCCCACTCTTGACTGATTAGAACTTACAGTACATTGTTGAATAACAGTGGTGACAGTGGACAAATTGTCTTGTTTCTGATCCTGGAAGGAAAGTTTTCAGTCTTTCACCATTGAGTAAAATGTTAGCTGTGAGATTTTCATATATACCCTTTATCATGTTGAGGAAGTTCCCTTCTGTTTTAGTTTGCCAAAGGGCTGCCAAAGCAAATACCAGAAATATGTTGGGTTTTATAGAGGGATTTACTTGGGGTAAAAGTTTACAAGGCCATGAAATATCCACACTGAGGCATCAGTAGAGATGCTTTGTCAACAAAGTCAGCTGCTATGTGGTGAAATAAGATGAGTAGTGATCTCTGCCAAGATCTCTGCCTTCCCCTTCAGAATATCGTATAGGAGCTCAACTGAGGGCTTATTTCTTCCCTTGCCTCCTCTATCAGTCTCAGCTGCTCCACCTTCTTCCCCAATTCAGCTGCAAGCTATCAGGCATATGACTTATCTCTTCCTGGGCCTCAGCTCATTGAACCTCTCTGGGGGCTTCTTTCCTTGCAGCTCAGCTGTGGGTAAAACTGGAGTCCTTTCTCTCACATTGCAGGAAGAATATGGTGGCTTCCTTTTCCTGCATATGTGTCTGTCTCTCCCTGTTTCACTATTTAAATCAGACCCAGCAAGAAGGTGGAGACTCAATCTGAGTTACACCTCACTAATATAGTCCAATCAAAAGGATCTCACACCCACAGGAATGAATTAATTCAAAAACATAATCTTTCTTTTTTGGGGATTCATCAAATCCAAACTGCCATACCTTCTAGTCATAGTTATTGAAGTGTTTTATCAAGAAGAAGTGTTGGATTTTGTCAAATGCCTTTTCTGCATCAATTGACATGATCAAATATCTTTCCATCCTTCATTCTGCTTAAGAGGTATGTTCAATTGTTTGTGTTATGTTGAACCACGCTTGCATTCCTGGAATAAATCTCTCTCATTCATGGTGTATAATTCCTTTAATGTACTGTTGTATTCAGTTTTCTAGTATTTTACAGAGGATTGTTGTTTTGATATTCATAAAGGATAGTGATCTACAATATTTAATTGTGATACCTTTATCTCACTTTGGTATTAGGGTGATGTCAGCCTCATAGTATGAGTTGTGAAGTGGTCCCTGCTCTTCAAGTTTTGGGAAGAGTTTGAGCAGAATTTGTGTTAATTCTTGGCATTGTTTGGTAAAATTCACCAGTGAAACCATCTGGTCCTGGGTTTTACTTTTTTGGGAGGTTTTGATTATTCAGTAAATTTTTACTTGTTTTTGGTGTGTTGAGATCTTTTTTTTCTTGAGGAAGGGTACACAGTTTCAGTGTTTCTATGAATTGGTCCATTTCATCTAAGTAATCTAATTTTTTGGCTTACAATTGTTCATAATATCTTCTTATAATCCTTTTTATTTCTATGGTGTCATAGTAATGTCTTCCCTTTCATTTGGTATTTTAACTATTTGCATTCTCTCTCTTTTTTTCCTTGCCAGTCTAATTAAAGATTTGTCAATTTTATTAATATTTTCAAAGAACAAACTTTTGGTTTCATTTGTTCTCTCTATTGTTTTGTTCTCTATTTCATTTATCTCCACTCTAATCTGTATCATTTCCTTCCTTTTCCCCACTTTGGGTTTAGTAAGGTCTTCTTTTACTAGATCTTTTTCTTTTGGTGAGGTTAGATCTCTGATTTGAGATCTTCCTCATTTTTAATATATGCACTAAAAGCTATAAATTTCTCTCTCAGCACTGCCTTTGCTGTGTCCCATAAGAATTTGTATGTTGTGTTTTCATTTTCATTCACCTGAAGATATTTCCTAATTTCCCTTGTGATCTCTTCTTTGACCATTGGTTATTTAATGTTGCATCATTTAATTTAAACATCTGTGTGGCAAATCCACCAGGATTTTCTGGTTCTCCCTTTGTTAATGATTTCTAGCTTTCTTTTTATTGGAGAAGATGTCTTTTTATATTTCAATTCTTTTCAATTCATTGAGACTTGTTTCATGACCTAATATATTATCTATCTTGGATCTAATCCATGTGCACTAGAGAAGAATATGTTTTCTGCTGCTGTTGGGTGAAGTGTTCTATTATGTCCAGTTGGTTTATATTATCATTCAAGTCTTCTATTTTCTTACTGTTATCTTGTTTATATGTTCTATCCATTATTGAAAGTTTTATCCATCATTGAAGTCTGCTACTGTTGATATACAAGTGCCTATTTCTCCCTTCAAATCTATGAATATTTGCTTCATATATTTTGTCAGTTGTTAGGTTCATATATATTTACAATTGTTATATCTTCTTGTTGAATTGACTCCTTTCTCAGTAGGTAATGACTCTCTTTTTTCATCAGAACAGTTTTGACTTAAAGTCTATTTTATCTGATATTAGTTTACCTACTTCAATTCTCTTTTCGTTACTATTTGCATGGTATATATATTTTCATCCTTTCAGTTTCAACCTACTTGGGTCTTTGAATTTAAGGTGAGTATCTTGTAAACAGCCTATATTTGTGTCATGCTTTTTAATCCATTATGTCAATCTTTGCCTTTTGACTGGTGCATTTACTCCATTTATATTTAAAGTCATTACCGATAATACTGAATTTATTCTGCCATTTCACTACATCGTCTTTGTAAGTCACATCATTTTGTCTCCCAACTCTTCCATTAATGCCTACTTTCATACACATTTGCTTTTTTGTAGTTACCATTTTAAGTCCCTTCTCGTTTTTGTCTGTATAGTTTTCATATATTTTCCTCATGGTTCTCATGGGGATTAACTTTATTTACATAAATCTATAACAATTACATTTGATTTGATACCAACTTTGCTTCCATGGCATACAAATACACTATTCCTACACACTTCCAGCCACCCCAACTTTTGTTATGCCTGTTACAAATTATATCTTTATACATAGTATGTCCAAAACTATAGAATTATCATTACTTCTTGTAGGTTTGATTTTAGAACATTTAGGTAGTAAAATGTGGCATTATATACTTAAAAATACTATGCAATTGTACTGTCATTTATAATTACCCATATGACTACTGTGCTGGTTTGAGTATTTTGTGTAACACAGAAAATCCTGTTCTTAAAGTGAACCCATTCCTGTGCCTATAAACCCACTGATGGGAACTTTTAATTAGATCAGTCAAAGTAACTTGTGATTAGATCGATTAGATTGCTTCAGTTAAGAGCCTTTGAATAGATTATGGGATCTATGGTGGGTCTTAATCCTCTTACTCAAGTCCTTTATTAACAGAAGACTAAAAAAGCTGCAGACACAGAAAGTAAGTCACAGAGATGGAAAACTAGTAGAAATCTTAATAGCTTTTGTTCTGGACTGTCGTTTCAAAGATAATTGTATATCAAACAGCTTTGGTTTATTAGTATTTTCCTGCCAGTCTTGCTTACTATCTACTATAAGAAATAGTTCCTTCCAGAACAAAGAGCAGGCAGATTTGTTTACTGCCCATAAAAGATTCAGGGTCTCTAAAGACAGGATTTCTCACATATATGTGCAGCATACACCTGGGATCTTCATGTTCATCCCTGTAGGTCTTGGAGTACAAGGGGAACTAACTCAAATATGAAGTTCATGCTGCTTGCTCTGCTGTGAAAAATTAAGACATTTGTTTCTAACCCAGGGGTCTCATGTCCTCTGCCATCATCCATGAAACACTGACAGGCAAATATGTTAGATTGCAAGTAGCATAAAATCTCAGAACCCTCACAGTTCTTGACATTGTCTGTCTTGTTCACCTTTGGATGACCAGCAACTACCATAAGTCTTAGCTTAATGTCTAACACATAGTAGGTGCACAATTAAAATTTTATGAATTAGTGAATTAACTGATAAAGCTGGTTGAACTACAATAACCTAAAGGAATTCTTCTTCGTGAATTATTATGTTTTTTCCAATATGTGTAATTCAGTTAAAATAGAATTTCCTATGACACCTTTATTAATAAATTAAAATAAATAAGTGTAATAAATCTACACTTTTAAATTTAAATTTTTATTCCATATAGAACATAGGTTCCTGGAGGAAATAGACTTTATTTCCAGTCTTTGGATCTCTGATAGTGTCTATAAAGCATAGTATTTAATTCATTTTAAATACCTAGTAAATGTTTCCATTGACTTATTAAATTTGATTTTTAATGTAGTCATAGAAAAATTCAGGAGCAGTCAACTTTAAAATAATGAATAAAATGAAATCACTAGCTATTAAAACAATGTTTAAACTTTTTAGTGTAAAGTTTTCTGGTCATATATAGATGATCTCTTTGGGAATCTTTGAATTATAAATGGTGTCACTTACAATATTCTCACATTTTATACATGTCATCCAGCTCCAGTGTGAGAGGTTCTGAATTAGGCTAATTTTACAATGTTTTTGTGTTAGAGTAGATTATATAACACTAGTTTATCTCCTTTTCTATAACATTTATATATATATTGAATAAATACCCACAATCATTATCTCTTTCATACTCACTAATTAACATAGATAACATTGGGGATTGAATTATGCTCCCCACAAAATGCATGTACAGATTTCAATTCCTGATCCTGTGAGTGTGAACCATTTGTAAATAGGAACTTTGAAGATGTTATTAGTTAGGATGTGGCCCAACTGAATCAGGTTGGGTTTTAATCCAGATTAATGGAGTCCTTTATAAGCAGAATTAAAGTCAGATAAAGAGAAGACATGGGGAATTGACAGAAACTGGAAATCAATGGTAACCTAAAGAGAAAATAGAATACACTGCTTGTCTATTACTCTGTGATGGAAAAGCCAAGGTATCCCAAACATTGCAGGCCAATCAGAAGATATCGACACAGGGAGGAAGCAAACCTTCTAGCCTTTGAATCCATGGGATTCATGGTATTAAAAATAGGAATTAAATTCCTATTTTTTTTTACATTCTTTTTCTGTTTGTTTGTTATATATCCCCCCCTTTCTGCTTGTTCTTGCTGTGTTCATTTTTGCGTTCTTCTGTGTCTGCTTGTCTCCCCCCGTTGCAGACACCCGCCGAGTCAGCTTACCGTGCTGCGGCCTTGCCTGCTCGTGGGCGGCTTGCCCTGCTCGCTGGCAGCTTGCACTGCTTGCAGGAGCTTGCCCTGCCCATGGTGGCTTTGCCCTGCCTGTGGTGGCTTTTTTTGCCCTGCCCGTGGCAGCTTTGCCCTGCCTGTGGTGGCTTTTTTTTCGCCCTGCCCACAGCGGCTTTGCCCTGCCCACGGTGGCTTTCTCAAGGTGGTCTGCCTGCTCAAAGAGGCCCCGGGAACCAAACCCAGGGCCTCCCATGTGATAAACCAATGCCCTACCAACTGGGCTACAGCCAGCCCCTAAATTCCTATTTTTAAGCCAACCCATGTTATGGTGTTTTAGCAGAGAGGATAATAAACCAGGTAACATACTACGAAAGAGGAATCAGAAAAATGAGTTTCCTATATCACACACACACACACACACACCAATGAAAAACCTAAAACTAAATATTAGTTCTCTTGGGTCATACCCCAGAGATCTTTTGGGTGAATTGCCTGCTTTGTAATCCATAGAAGGTAGAGGAGGAACCAGGGAAACCTCACTTTGTAAGTAAGAGAAATATATACTTTGGACACAAAATAGAAAGTTTCCAAGTCTTTAGATGGGCAAAATATACCCTCTTAAAGTTAGAAGGGTCTTGATATTTTCCATGTCAGTTTCAAGATTTCAGTTTAGTTTGGATTCTCATGAAGTGGAGCTGCAGAAGGAAAAAAGAAAACTGCTTCAGTATGCACCTGTTTCTATATAAGGAGTATCCTCATCTGGTGAAAGATGGCTTAATTACAGCAATTTAACTAATTTGAAAGTTAACACAACTAACTCATCTTTGTCGTCTTACATCTTACATTTAAAATTCCAAAATGGCAGGTTCAGCAGCAGCTAAAAGCTACTAAAAAAATGTGAGCTTGAACATCTCTACAGCAGATGTTTCTCTTCTTTTAAGGGATCCAATAATATATTTCAAGAGCATGTGAATCTCCTGAACTTTTATGTTTGCTTACTTTATATAAAAGAATTTTTCTAGGGAAAGTTTCCACCATTTGATTAGACTCTCATGGCCTATAAGGGAAGGAATTGAGCAAATTAAAAGAGCAGACTGAAATTTAAGGACACTTAAAAAAGTTTCTTCCCTTTTTATAGATTTATTTTTTATTACAGTAGTTGTAGGGACACTTTAAAATTTTAAGAAATTATTTTCATTCCTGTTATACAAGAGTGTGTAACTTATATCATCTCAAAGAGGAAAACTTTATTACAAATCAAGTGATTTTTTAATTATTTATTTGTTTATTTTTAGGATATGCCAGGGGTTGAACTCAGGACCTCATACATGCAAAGCAAATGCTCAACCACTGAGCTACACCTGCTACACCTTCTCCCCTTGTGTATTTTTGTTGTTGTTGTTGTTCTTTTTGAGGTACTGGGGACCGGGAATAGAACCCAGGACCTCATATGTGGGAAGCCTGTGCGTGCTCAACCACTGAGCCAAATTGGCTTCCCTGAGTTGGCTTTTTCATTTGTTTTGCTTGTTGATTGTTTTGGTTTTTTCAGGGGGCACCAGGAACTGAACCTGGAACCTCCCATGTGGGAAGTGGGAGCTCAACTGCTTGAGACACATCTGCTCCCTCAAGTGTTTTTTGAATCAACAAAAATGTATTCATTCATCAACCTTCTACTATGATTAAATATTAGACATTAATATTAATAATAAGTAATTATTTGTATAATTA
The DNA here is from genome assembly GCA_004027955.1 of Chaetophractus vellerosus. Taxonomy (NCBI): domain Eukaryota; kingdom Metazoa; phylum Chordata; class Mammalia; order Cingulata; family Chlamyphoridae; genus Chaetophractus; species Chaetophractus vellerosus. Next base: position 4,553 of record PVKH010005686.1, on the reverse strand, counting down.
TTAATATATTATTAATAATAACAGCACATTTTCCAAATTCTTGATTTCAAGCATCCATTTCTGTGACCATCAACATGTATCTTCCAGCACACAACTATAATCTTCTTACTCTAAAAATTCTTCAGTCCGTTTGGTTATTCAATTCACATATTCAATCTCTATCTCTCACCTTGTGTTATAATTCATATCCTTAATCAATTTAGATTCTAAGGCTCATAATTATAATTTCTGTGCATAAACCCACAACTCAATTTATATTCAGCTGATCAAAGCCCCAGCCCTGGTTAAAGATGTCTGTTTCAATGGATGGATTGTCTGTATTCCTACCTAAGGCCAAGTATTCCAACTGCATCTGTCAGCCATCACCTCCCACCTACTCTAACAATTTATTGCTGAAATGTTCACCCTCTGTTTGCATCATCATTTTTCCTCTTTGCTAGACAATATCCCAAAGTATATAAACATGATTTCAAGTAAGATTGAGAGATCTGAAGCGGAGAAATGCAGAGAATAGAATGGAAGAAGGGAAGAGGAAAGCAGTAAGATTTTTTCAATAGAGATATATTTGTGGCATATCACAGAATATGAGTTGGATAAAATGAGGAACAAAAAAAAATGAGATGGACAGTGGAAAGGTGATGGAATTGATGGATTTTCAGTGTTGGTAGGGATTGAAGAATTGTTAGATACAGTAAAAGTGCAAATGAGCTGAAAGGTGGTCATCAGAGAGTAGAAAAATTTTAATCTAAGATATGAATTGCAGTATAATTATTAATAATGAAAATATGTAAAGTATGTCAGTGGGAGTAGTGAATAAATATAATGAAAGAAAAGTAATTGAAGGGTCAGGGTACTGGTGGAATAATTCTGTAGTTGTAGAAAATACTAAAAGTAAAGGTAAGAGTAGTGATGGAGTGGAAGACAGTGATCTAGATATTAAAACCTTACATAAATGCAGTGTGGAGGTGGAAATTGACATGGAAATAAGTAGATTCATCAATAAGGAAGGCTTAGTCTGGTGGTTGAGTCTGATAGCTTGCGATTTAGAGCAATTGAGGTTATGTAGGAGAGGAAAAGAAGTTTGAAAATAGCAAATATTAGCAGGGAAGATACACACCCACCTCCAGGAAATGAGGTCACATGTGAGAGAAAGAAAAAAAAAGTCCATTTGAGACAGTTACAGAGGAAGTATCCCAGTGAACAACCAAATTTCAAGAAGAACAAGAAAAGGAAAACATTAAAAAGTAGATTTATGAAGCTAAGGTGGAGAATTACTGATCCTTTTCATATCTCAGGTGCTGTGAGGCAAGAAGCACCATGAATAATTTAGGGTATCTGCTCAAGCTGACTATTTTAAGGAGATAATAAAATTATACTTAATTTACACTCATTAGATCCAGGAATATAATCTAGTCTATTTCCTAGATATATTAAAAACCATTTTATAATTTTGCCTAATTAAATATATTTATGCTTGAGTCTCAGCCAAGAGAATGAGTCAGAACTTATTCATTAGAGATGAAACACACAATAATCAGAAAAATACAAGTGGACCTTTTTTTCAACTGAATTTATGATTCAGCATGAGGTGATTTATTATATTGACAGATCTTAATAACAAATCCAAACTAATATTATCAGAAACATGGTAAAATTTTGAGGAGTTGCTCTCATCTTGAATAATTTAATTATTACCTATCTTTAATGCTAAAATTGAATCATTATTTTTCATGGTTATATTAAAAATAATTTATTTCTCAGTATTTCATCTACCTTTATTTTATAATTTGTATTGGGCAAGGGAAATCAAGAATGTACAGGAAATGTATAATTATCAGGGACATTCCTTTTTTCCACTGAGTACTCTCCACTTGTGAAAGTAATTAGTGTCAGAAAGTTCATGAAGAATAAACTGTAATAAAGACAATTGGCTACTCTTAAAAAGTTGTCTCATTACACTCTTATAACCCTATGCCCATTTTCCCACTATAATGTATATATGTCAAGTAGACTTTAAATATAGTTTCAGCTGGTCATTTTGCAGCCTGATAGTTTTAATGGGTGAAGAAAGATAGCAAAACAATGCCAATACACATATAAATATCATTAACTTAGTTCTGAGGAAAAGAAAGAATGAAATCTATTAATTTTACATATAGACTTAGTTATAGAATTGCCTGTAGTCTTTGCTAATTTGAATGGTTGGTGCAGAGAGTGGATATGTAAAGTAGATTAAAATAATAAGAATAATTAATAATTTAAAAACACTGTAAAACAACTATACCTAACAGACATCTATAGAACACTTTATCAAACAACAGGAGACTATGTGGTCTTCTTAATTGCACATACAACATTCTCCCGAATAGACTATATGCTAGGCCACACAAAAAAACAAAAAAGCTCCATAAATTTAAAAAGATTGAAATAATACAAAGTATGACCACAATGTAATGAAATTAGAAATGATTAACAGAGGGAATATTCACAAATTTGTGTAAATTAAACAATACACTACTTAATAATATATGAGTCAAAGAAGAAATTACAAGAAAAATTAGAAAATGCTTTTTGATAAACAAAATACAAAACACAGCATTCTAAAACTTTGGGGATGCAGCAAATGCAGTGTTTAGGGAAATTTATAGTTGTAAACACTTACATTTTAAAGGAAGAATGTTCACAACTCAATAACCAACCTTTCACCTTAAGAAATTACAAAAAGAGGAGCAAACTTAAAGCAAGTAGAATAAAAGAAATAAATATTAGAATAGAGATAAATGAAATAAAGAATAGTAAAACAATGGGGACACCAACCAAAACCAAAAGTTTTTCTTTAAAATGATAAACGAAATTGGCAAACCTTTAGCTTGACTGACAAAGACAAAATTATTTTTAAAAAAGAGAAGACTAAAATTACTGGGAAAATAAAGCAAGGGCAGTATTATTGACTTTACAGAAATAAACAAAGATTGTAAGATAATATTATGAACAATATATGACAATAGATATTAATAACATAATTTAAATTAAATGGACAAATTCCTAGAAATACCGATACTACCAAAAATAACTCAAGAAATATAAAATCTGAAGACACCTATAACTAGTAAAGTGATTGAATCAGTAATCAAAAACTTCTTAGAAAGGAAAGCTCAAGACCAGATGTCCTCACTGGTGATTTCTTCAAATACTTAAAGAAAAAATAATCCTTCTCAAGTGCATTCAAAATATAGAATAGGAAGGAATACTTCCTAACTTATTCTATGAAGCCAGTGTTACTGTGATACGAAAGCAGACAAAGATAACACCAAATAGAAAACCACAGACCAATATCACTGTTAATATAGATTCTCAAATTATTAATCATTAGGGAATACAAGGGTGATTCAACATATAAAAATCAATGTAATATTGTATTTTAATAGAATAAAGGAAAAATATATATGATCACAGGAATAGATGCAAAAAGGCATTTGACAAAATACTACAATTTTAAATGATAAAAACACTAAACAAACTAGGAATAGAAGAGAATCTCCTCAACCTGATAAAGCACATCTATGAAAACCCCACAGATAACATAACACTTAATGGCGAAAAGTTGAGAATTTCTCCCTAAAACAAGGAACAGAACAAGGATGTGCCCTCTCACCAATTCTTTCCAACAGTATAATGGAAGTTCTAGCCAGTGGAATTAGGCAAGAAAAAGAAATAAAAGGCATCAAAAATCTGAAAGGAAAAGGTAAACTTTTTCTTATAAGCAGAATACATGATCTTATTTAAAGAAAACCCTAAAGAGTTCAAACAAAAAAAATCATTTTAGAGTTAATAAACAAGTTCATTAAAGTTAGAGGATACAATATCAATATACAAAATTGACTATATTGTCTACATTTGCAATGAAAAGTTGGAACATGAGATTAAGGAAACAATTCCATTTAAAATAGCAGAAAAATTAATAAAATATTCAAAAAATAACTTTACCCAAAGAGATGCAAAACTTGTACACTGAAAACTACAAAACATTGCTGAGCTAAATTAAAGAAGATTTAAATAAATAGAAAGATACCATATATTCTGGATTTGTAGGTTTAATATTGTTAAGATGGCAATACATCCCAAAACAATCTACATGTACTCTCTATCAAAATCCTAGCTGCACTTTTGCAGAAATTAAGAAGCTGATCCTAAAATTCATATGGAATTGCAAGGGAACCAACTAGCCAAAACAATCTGAAAAAGATCAAAGTTGGAGGACTCACACTTCCTGATTTTCAAACTTATTTCATGACTATATTAATCAAAACATCATTGTATTGGTACTGGGTGCAAAGATAAGTAACAAACCTTATAGGAATGAAAGACATCCTTGTATTGGCAATGGGTGCAAAAAAAAGTAACAGAACTTATGAGAATGAAAGACACAATGCATGAGATCAAAAAGACATTAGAGATTCCGCAGGGAGAGGGCGGGGAAGATGATGTCAGTTTAGGTGGGCACTCGCCATCTCTTGGGCAGAGGACGGCTGATTGGGGATGGGATCCTGCCC
>PVKH010005685.1:0-21816 GCA_004027955.1 Chaetophractus vellerosus | reverse complement strand
GTACTCCCATGCCCCCATACCTGCCCCCAGGAGAGGTGTGGGGGTCACAGCTGTGGGAGTTATGACACATACCTTTGCTGAGACCCCAAAATGGTGGGGGATTCTGCCGCTCTTGGAGCTTGCTGGTGGGTGCCATTGCTCCTTGAAAGGGAGTCCCACTGACTTCCCCATATCTTCTACAGAAAATCCCCAGCCCTGCAGGGTGTGGCATAGAAACCTGTGAAATATCAGTCCTTGGAAACTGTAGAGAAACCCCCATGTTAGCAGATGATGTCTCATAAAGAATTATAAGGGCATCAAAAGGGGGGAATGGTAAGGAAGTCCTGGGACCCTAACCTCCTCAGCAGGAATTCACAGCTTTAGGGAGACAAACTCTCCCTTTCTCCCCTCCTCCACTTTCCTCCATGGAATCTGCCTCATTGTTGTTAGCAAGATAAGCACTCCTAGCCTGCCCCTTTGAACTAAAATTTACAATTCTGAATAAAGGATGGTTCTTCCTCCATAATAGTCCTGAGCTATAAAGAGATAAGCTGACCTGGCTCTGTTTTTGTAACCCCACCTGCTTGAGGAATGTGCCCACTTGCCTAAGTACCCTGCTAGCCAATGAACAAGAACCTATATAACCCCATGAAAGGTGATGTTGGGGGCCCAGAATTTGGAGACTGAATCCTCTGTGCCCCCATGTAATAAAACTTTGTTCCTCCACCTCTCCAAGTGCCGTTTGGGCTTTCTCATCGTCTAAGTCTCATTTCTGCTGCAACAATACCTCAACTGAAAAGTCCAGGACTTGAGAGAAAATACATTCAAACTTTCTAATTCAAACAGAAACTACCTTTGAAAGATTTGGGAGGATGTCACCTGAATGCTGATCTCTTTCCCTTGATTCCCTCTTTCAAACTGCTTGTTTCCTCTGAGGCATACAGGTGTTTGGATCAGGAGTGTAAGGTCTTTATGCCAGTTGATGCCAATATAACAATAGTGTAAAATCACAGTATATAGGTAAATGTCTGGGAAGAAAACAAGCCTGTTCTGTGGAAAATAGTAAGTCTTTGTACAGAAAAGAGTTTCTATCTTATTTTCCAATACAATTAGAATAATATTCGTTTGTAGGTTAAGGAAGAGAAAGTAACTATCAGGGGAATAGGAAATACAGTGGGACTTTCCTATCAGAGGAACTTTTCTATGCCATTATCATAGACAAAATAGTCTGAATAGCAGCTTGTTCAAGCTTGAAAAAGTAAGGGGAGAATTAAAAAGAGAAAATGGCAACATAAACAAGAACTAGAGAAAGTTAAAAGGTAAGTCATATGCAGATGTATTTAGAATAAATGAGACTAGTAAAGGAGGTTAAATAAGACAAAAAGGAATTTTCAGATTAAGAAAAAGAAAACTGAGATATATACATTTTTAGTAAAATCACACTAAATGAAAAGTGACAAAATAATTAAAACAGTATTTTGTCAAAGAATTGTGTGATAAATTAAAAAAAAAACAAGAATGATAAACCAATATGACAAGAGTTAGAGTAAGGATAAATGTACAAAGGTATCAAGTTACTAATTGGCCTCATATAATGACTAAAGTCCAATTTGTTAACTTTTCATGAATCATAGAACTTAAACTATAAAATTCACATGTAAAAATTGGAATTAAAATATATAACACAATAACTTTTATAGATGAAGAATATATTTTAGTGGAAAATGACAATGCACCTCCAAAACTAAGAGAGTATAATTCTTTTGTCATTTGGGCATATACAAACACAGGTTTTGCATTTGGCCATTTTTAATAAATAGTGCTTACATGAAGTAGAGATGATAGGCAAACAGATTGAGATGAGAGTTATACAGATAGAGAAAGATTTATAAGTATAGATAGTTTAACATTTTTATTAAAGTTGAACATGAATAAAATATGAATTTCAATATTATTTAGTGAACAGATCAATGAACTTTTCTATTTTTATGCACACAAGTAAACACTACCAAAATAAAAAATAGAACATTTCCAACATTCCAAAAGGTTCTTTCATGATTTTTCTTTAAAGGTATTTATGGAATCACATTTTATGGAATCTGTACAATTCAAAACTAGTTATATTTTCAGCAATCATGCTAAATTTGACTATTTCTTAATATCATCATCATGTTGAAATTGCATATATTCTAAAAGAATAATATTATTAGCAATATCAGTGTATTCATCAAATTGCAATAAAAATAATTAGCTAGTTTTCTTTGTTTGTTAGTTTTGCTTGTTCTATGAGATGGTCTTCCAAATTATGGCCCAGATCACCCTGAATAAACCAATCTATGATATTGCTAGAAAGTAGTACTTGTATTGCCTTCTTCTCCCCTGATTCACCAAATATTTCCAAATAAACATCTTTGATGTTGTCTTTCACTATTGTCTTAAAATGTTATAGGATTCATTAGTCTTATTCCCCCAAAGTATTGTTTTATAAAATGTTCCCCAAAACTAATGTTTACATATTAAATATTTGTTTCTTTTAGCCTTTTAATATTAAATAATACTGCTAATATTTTAACTGCCCATGCAAAGGAGGGCTGGAACTTGTTTATAAATACACATAAGATTAAATGGGAAGATTGAAAATAAGAGCCTTTGAAAACAGAGTTCCTATAAATTGTTTTGAGTTTTCCATAATTTAACATTTACCAACAAAGTAAGTGATTGTTTTAGTTTTCTAAAGCCTTTCAATGTAATATGCCAGAACTGAGTTGACCTTTATAATGGGAATTTATTAGGTTAAAAGTTTACAGTTGGGAGGCCAGGGAAGTGTCCAACTCAAGGCATCATCAAGAGATGCCGTCTCACCAAGCTGCAGCTGTGGGCAATCGGGCACATGGCAGGGCATAACAGCAGTGCTCCTGGTCTCTGCTTTTTCCTCTAGGCTTACATTCTCTCCAAGCTCAGCTGTAGGCAACCCAGCATATGGCTTATCTCTCCCCTCTCCTTGGGCTCTTGTCTCTTTAAATCTCTCAGAGGCCTCTTTCTGTGCCTCTGTGCTCTGCTGATTTCAGCCTCTGGAACCCCTCTCTCAGCCTCTCAGGGCTTCTCTGTTTCTGCTGCTTTTTTCTCTATGTCTTTACATGTTTCTCCCATTTATAAAGGATGCCAATAAAAGAATAAAATCCTACTCTAGGTCATGTTCTACTGAAATAATCTAATCAAAAGTCCCTTAACTGAATCTAATCAAAAGAACCCATCTACAATAGGTTTACATGCACAGGAATGGATTAGCACAAAGGACATGGTCTTCTGGGGTCTACCCAACTTCATACTTCCACAGTGACAGACAATATTGTATGTGTGAAGTTATTAGAAAATACACTCCCAATTTGACTAATTTTATGTATTGATAGTAAGCATCTTCCATCAAAAGAAGATCAATACATAGAAGTTGGAATCTATATGTTTTTTCAAAAGTTAATTTTATGGCCCCTTCAACAAATGGTGCTTGGTGAACTGGACATCCATATCCAAAAGAATGAGAGAGGAACACCATCTCATACTTTATATAAACATCAACTCAAGATAGATCAAAGATCTAAATATAAGAGCTAAGACCATAAAGACCTCGGAAGCTAATGCAGGGAAGCATCCACAGGATCTTGTAATAAGAAACAGCTTCATGAACTTCACACCCAAAGCATGAGCAGTGAACGAAAAAATAGAAAAATGGGACCTCCTCAAAATTAAAATCTTTTGCACTTCAAAGGAGTGTGTCAAGAAAGTGAAAGGACAGCCTACCCAATGGGAGAAAAATATTTGGTAACCATATATATCCAACATATATAAAGAAACTCTATCTTTTGAAATTAAAGACAAACAATCCATTTTAAAAAGTAGCAAGTGGTTTGAATAGACAGTTCTCCAAAGAAGAAATACAAATGGCTAAAAAGCATGTAAAAAGATGCTCAACATCACTAGCTATTAGGGAAATGCAAATCAAAACTACAGTGAGATACCATCTTACACCCATTAGACTGGAGGCCATTTAAAAAAAGAGGACTACATGTGGTGGAGAAGATGTGAAGGAACAGGAACCCTCATGCACTGCTGGTGGGTATGTAGAATGGTGCAGCCAGTGTGGAGGACAGATTAGCTGTTCCTAAAAAAACTAACTAAAGATCTGCCATATGATCCAGAAACTCCACTGCTGGTTATATACCCAGAAGAATTGAAAGCAATGACATGACGAGATATATGCACACCAATGTTCATAGTGGCATTATTCACTATTACCAAAAGTTGGAATCAACCCAAATGCCCATCAACAGATGAATGGTTAAACAAAATGTGGTATATACATATAATGGAATATTACTCAGCTGTAAGAAGGAATACATTGCTAACACACGGGATAACATGGATGAATCTTGAGGTCCTTATGTTGAGTGAAGCAAGACATGCATTGAAGGACAAATATTACATGATCTCTTTGACATGAATTAAGCAAACTGAGCAGACTCAGAGAGCTAGAGTCTCTAAGATAGTTTTACAGGAAATAGAAAGGGAGAAGAAGGTTGTGAGTCAATGCCCACACTGGGTGAAATCTATGATAAGGTAGAAGTGAGTAGTTGTGCAGTGAAGGGATGTGACAGGGGTGTAGTGATACTATTGGTTGGGTGGTACAAGCTTGACAGGGGGTTATGGTGGGGAGGATGTGTTGGATGGTCCATGGAAGTGGGAGGAGAGTTTTGGGAGGGAGCAGATGAACACTGGGGATTGGTGGGGATGTGATTGAAACTACAATGTTCAGAAAGCTCTTTTGGCAATATAACAAGGAAGGGTTACTGGTTTAGGGTGTTGGATGGGGTGGGGGGCATTTGGGACAGGATGCACCTGGGGCAGTCTTCTAGAGAATGTGCCAGTGATCATTTTGTCATAGTGTGTTGTATCAGTGGGTGAAAACCCACATAATGAGTGGGAAGGAGTTGGACTCCCTTCCTGGGGAGGCTGTTATGTTCTCAGAAGGAAGGGTGTCTTTTGAGAGCATGGTTGGTTCCCAATAGGGGAGGACGAACTAATGTGTCAAGCCCTGTGTTGTTGCAAGTATCTATGAAACCTGTCCTGCAAGGAATGAAGCCTGGCAGTCACCGTGGGCCCTGAGGGGAGGGGGAAGGAGGAATAGAAAATATGGAAGAGGAGGTATTTAGGGGACAATGGAAGTTATCTGCATAATCTTCAAATGATGGATATAGGCCATGTTAAATTTCATCAAAAATTTATGAAAATGTAAAGTATAAAATGTAAACCACTGACCATAGTTAGTTGCTATGTTTCAATATTTGTACATCAGTTGTAACATCCACATGTAAAAAGGTTACTAATTCAGAAGTGAGAAAAGGGGGAGCATGTTTGGTACATGGGAGTCCCCTGTAATCTGTATGTGACTTTACTGTGACCTAAAACATCTTTGAAGACAAAATGGAAAAGAAAAAACTGGTGAAGAAATGGAAGAAAATGCCACTGTGCATACAGGACAACAGATATTACACTGATGAAAGGCAAAACGTCAAAAAATTTTTATTTTATTTTTCTTATTTTTTAAATATTTTTCATTACTTTTTAATGTCCCAATTTCTTTTTTTACTTTATTTTAGTTTTAGTTTTAAATTATTATGTATTTTATTTCTTATGTTTAAACCTATCATTATTTCATTTTCCTATTAATTGTATTTGGTGATATTCTTGGCTGCATTTTTGAAGAGGTTTTGGATTACAGAAGGGTTACAACTGTGGCAGGGAAGGATCATTGGTGTGAGGTATCAGTGATGGGGGATACATGGGAGGTAGTTCACCTAGGCATACATATAAGGTATATAAATGTGTTCAAATGTTCATAGGGCATTGCCACAATGGGTAGAGATTCATATAACAACTGAAAGAATATTAAATTCCCATCCTAGGGAGCTTTGCCACATTCTCCAATGGAACAGCAGCAATCCCCAAATACAGGTGCAATGACTAGTGAAGAAGGATCGCCCATTGATGGGCCCTTGATATTGATGACTATGTTTATGAGTCTTTGCTCTTGAAATTAAAACTTAGCATAGTGTTGTAGGGTGCCTAAGAGTTACCTCCTGAGAGCCTCCTTGTTGCTCAAATGTGATCTCTCTCTAAGCCAAACTCAGCATATAAATGCATTACCTTCCCCCCAGTGTGGGACATAACTCCTAGAGATGAACCTCCCTGACACCAAGGGATTACTACCAAGCACTGGCTGGTGATGCAACTGGAAAAAGACCTTGAATAAAAGGGGGAAAAGGTAAAGACAAATGAGTTTATATAGCCAAGAGACTTCAAAATGAGTCGGGAGGTCATTAGAGAAGTATTGCTTATGCATGTCTCAGGAGGATATCATAGACTGCCAGAGTAGATACTACCCCAAATAGTGGGGCTCCTGATGACTTTGGAGACACCTCGGTCCTACAGTCATGGCAGATAGCTCCGGAGTTTGGTACCTTGCCAGTAGGCCCTTCTTTGAAGTTTATGCACCCGAGTGTGACAGAATTGGACTCAGATGTGACTTCTCTATACATGCCTTTTCTGTCCCTCTTGTTTGAACATATAGTTGGTGCTGGAGTTGGTAGTTATACATCCAAGAGACTTGAATCTCTGCACTGCCTATATGCTAGCTGGGCCCTGAGCATCAGCGGAGTTGCAGCACCTACTCTCCAGTTCTTTGATCTCACCCAGGTCAACTAATAAGGAGGTAAGGATGTACAACCACTACACCAGAGAACTGAGAGAGTCTGCAACTGCAAGCAAGAGAGTCCAGTCCATCAACCATATAGGATCGAAGCCCCCTCTCAATTAGAGGTGGAGTGGGCATCACCATGCCAGAATCCTCAGGGTTAGGGAATAAAATATGGACTAGAGTGGACTTATTGGTATTCTACTATGGACTTATTGTGATTCTAGCAATGGAAGAAATTATATCATGGATGGGGAGACAGTGGCCACTGGAGGTGCTGAAGTCAGGGAGAGGGAAAAAGAGGTGTAATATGGGGGCATTTTCAGGACCTGGAATTGTCCTGAATGACATTGCAATGACAGATACAAGCATTATATATCCTGCCATAACCTACAGAATTGAGTGGGAGAGAGTGTAAACCTCAATGTAAATTATAATCCATGCTTTGTGGCAATGCTCCAAAATGTGTTCATCAATTGCAATGAATGTACCATACTAATGAAAGAAGTTGCTAATGTGGGGAACAGTGGAGGTGTGGGGAGTGGGACATATGGAAATTCGAATTTTTTTATGTAGCATTTTATGTAATGTAAGTATCTTTTAAAAATAAATTTTAAAAATTTTTAAAAGTTAATTTATTTTAAAGATTATTTCAAACATAAACTATTAGAGCTGACTACAAAGGATTGAACACAGATTTTTGAAATATAGTCTCACTTGCTTTACTTTGGATAAAAGATAAAAAAAGAATATTCTGAACTTGCTGAAATTGCTATTAATCCCTTCTTTCATTCTGATCAACACATTTCCATGAGACTAGTTTCTCCTACTAGGAATTATAATGGTGATTGTGTCCTGGGAAAAATAGAGTTTAATAGTGATTCTCCATATTAATCACTGATGCACACTTTCAATGAACACCATGCATATCAATATATAACATTTTAAGGTCATAAATGAGACTGCTTCTTCCTTCTTAACCTTTCTATATCTTTATATCAGAGAAAGAAAAAAGTCTAGGATAACACTAGGTTTTTGACATGAGTGAATGGAAAGATGGTGTATCCATTAACTGAGGGTTTTTTTTCAGGGTGGAGAGCAGAAACTCAGGATTGGCTATGTCAAGATTGCAAATTCTAATATATACTGGAATGAAATTGTTGAATAGACAGCTGAGGTTTAGAGGAGAAATATGGGTTAAAGACATAAATTTGGAAGTCATTTTATGAAAGGTATTTAAAGACATGGCAATGGAAGAGATCTCTAAGGTAGTGTGTATAGTGAAAAAAATAAAAGTAGATACTAAGGTCTTAAGAAATCTGAGAAATGAGGTGAAAAAAGCAAATGAGTCGGAGGGAAGGGTGATTTTGTGTGAAATTAGGAAATCCAGGGGAGTATTATATCTTGGAAACCAAGTGAAGCATGTACTTAAAGGAGAAGGGAATGATTTATTATGGCAAGTCCTGGCTGAATTTAAGTAAAATTAAATCAGAGAGTTAACTGTTGGATTTAGCAAAAGTAAGGTCATTGGTGACTTTAGCAAGATCTGTTTAGATGGAGCAGGGGAAGCAAAAGCCAAAAGGTTTTTTTACTGCTTTTAGGGAGAATGAAGTGAGAAAAATTGGACACTGCAAGATTGCTTTTTCAAGAACTTTAGCTGTGAACAGGTTAAAAATGGAGCTGTTGCTAGAAAGTGAATTAGGTCCAGGAGAAAGAATAACATACTTATATATAGTTAATAGTTATTTTGCTTGTAAAGTATTTCAAATTCTATTAAAAAACATTAAAATATGATTATGATGTTTTAATAAGTAATTAATTTTTTGGCAATACACTTTCAGCTTAATACCTATTTTTTTCTAGTTGGTGCTAAGACAGTCACATAATAAAATTAAAATAATTTGAAATGACTGCAGTAAGAGAATTCTAGCGCCAAGCACATTTAATGAGTTGACAGTTTTTAAACAGAGATTAGAAACATAGCATATGTCTCATTATTTGGGGAAAAACTGCTGATTCCAACAAGAACAAGAATTTCTGCTCCCTAATAAAAAGTTATTTGTTGTATATAATAATCACTAATTCTATTATGGAGCTAAAGATCATCTTCTATACAAATATGCTTTCTCAAAAGAGATTTCAGTTGAAAGCACACCTATGTGCAATGTATAGTATATGTGTGTATGTGTGCTCTTAATAAACAATAAAATAATCATATATTGTGTATCATTTCACACAAATCAATAAAACATTATTACTCTTATGTTTCTTATTAATGTGTAAAGCTTAGAGTTGAATAAATGTTAGTTTATTCTCTTTTCTATGTATGCATAGTTAAAATCATGTTTTGAGATATCTAAATTTTTACCTATATCTATGATCTGATGCAAAGATTAGGCAGTAAGTACATTCAAAAGAAGTAAATATATACTTAAATAGATAGAAGGTCTAAGAAGGATAAAGAATTTAATAGTTTTCTCTAAAAATACTGTAACCAGGCTGTTATGGGTATTGATTTTATAATAAAAATAGGCACAATTAAGAAGCCTTGAAAACACTTAGTAGTTTTGTATTTTTCTTATGTAAAATTCATTTGTTGTAGCAAGTGTGCTTATAGGGTAAGAACAGTCTAGCATGTAACATGCTTCATAAAAGTTATGAGAATGAATAATTTTTCTCAGTATACAAATGTAGACCAATTTGCTAGTTTCCTTTTATGCGTTCTCAGTTGTTTCTAAAGATAAATCTATCACAAGGTTCTAGTTTTAAGTTACAGAAAGAAATATGTTCTTAGACTTTGAATCTCCTTTCTCAGAGGACATATCCCATGTGCTCTGTATTGGACAATTAATGTCATTAGAGGATAGAGAATTAATAGCTCTCATTAAAAACATCTGGAGAATTGCAGCACCATCATAAGTGCTGCCAACTTGTTCCACCCAAGTGGAAATCAAGGTTAAATCCTTTGTTCTTACTTTTAAATGGTTTCTATAAGAATATGATTATTCAAATGAAAACTATTATGCCAACATATAGATTCAAGTTCAGTTGACATTCAGTAGCATTAAAAACTAGACTATCAATTTACTTAAATTGATTTTTAAAATTGTCTTGACATTATATTAATTAGTATAGGAAAACCATTGTTGACATTTTCTGTAGTTAGAATGACAGAATGTTGAATTCTTACTATTGCCATTATTCCTAAGGATATCAAGAGAAGAAGAATCCCTTAAAGTCAATACTTTGTCACTACACTATGCAGCTGATAGGGAATTATATAGCTTTAGAATTGTTTCTTCATTTTAAAAAACCATGTAGTATTGATATACTTTTTCAAGATAAAAAGATAATACATTTTAACTCGTTTAAATGTATTTTCACTTATTTATTGTAAAATCCTATATAATGAAAATAAACTTGTGAAAGGACATTTAAATAATAGATTTTTTGATTCAATACTAAATGGTCTGTTAAGTTTATTTTATATTTTCCTTGATTCTAAAGGTGCATAAAATTATGGTTCATTTAAATAAAATATACTCTGTATTTTTTAAAGTCATAGAATTAATCTGTAACTTCAAAGAGTCAAGTATAAAGATTTATGATGAATAAACTAATGGAGTCATGCTCTAACATTCTAATAATCTGAGATTTGAAAAACTATTAGCAAGTATAGTAGGATATTTATTATTTTTTCTTTAATTTTATTTACTGATATTTATTAAAAAATCTAAGATTTTGGGTCATCAATTACCTATAGATTTTTCATTATTTTTCACCATTTCATGCAGTCCCTCAATTTATCTTCAACTTAAAATTTAGAGTATTTAGGATATTTTTTCCAGAAAATCTCATTAATTATATGATTTATGCTCAACAAGATTTTTTCATTATCAAGGATAAATGTAATTTCATGAATTACTACAGGTTAAATGTTGTTTCCAAAGGCTAACATTCATTGAGCTACTTCTATGTGCCATGTGCTTGGTATTGAATTTTTATCAGTGTTTGCCTCTGACCATGATTACATACATAAACGGTTTAAAGAAGTGTCTATCAGAACGTGTCTTGTATTACATTACACATATTGGTTGATTAACAAAATAAGCATAATAAAAAATAAGCATCCCTAAAATAGCTCACAGAGAGAAAAGAATTTATATATGTAAAAGCATTAGACAATTATTAGGAGGCAGCACCAGTAACTGCATGGTTCTGCTTAGTTTAATTTTGAGAAATGTCTTAAGAAAGAATTATGTGCATTTCATCAATGTGATCATTTTTCCAAATATCATACAATTTTTTTAAAAGGACATATATTTTCATGTGTATAATTCAAACAATAAACCAAAGAAGTTGATATTTGCCTCTTTCATAAATTTATAATTGAGATATTGTTCAGATTATTAGTTTCTTTCTCTAAGAAACAAAGGTTGAGATTGTGTCCATGTGTTCTTTTCATCAGGATTTCTATGACATTCTAAATCTGAATATTAAATATAATATGCTGACTGCCACATGGTAAATAGTATGAGTTTTTTGGTGGAGAGGTCAAATTGTTTAGGTTGAGTCTCAGTTCTGCAGTGTTATAACTATATAATTTCAGTTAAGGTATTTAATTAGTCTTCAGTTATCTCTTCTGTGAAATTCAGGGCAAAAAACAAACACCTGACCTTTCTCATAACATTGTTATATGAATTAAATTAATACAAGTGAAATACTTGGAAGAGGGTCTAGGGATATGTAATGGATTAGCCATTAATATTTAAAATTTAGTGGCATTGGTCTGAAGCAGCAGAAAGTGGTTTCCTTGATTACACATACCTAAACACATTATTCCAAGGGTGAGAAATGTTATTTTCTTTTGTGAAGAAAGATAGTACAGACATGCAAACCATCGCCTCAGCTGTGGCAACAACATACAATTGAGAGAGTGTTTCCCAGAATATACCCCACTAAATGCTAGTCTTTTAAGATGTTTTTGAAAACAGAGCTCTGTATCCAACTGCATCCAAATAAATTTTGAATTCGTATTATGCATATATATCATCCATTTGCAGAATCACAAATCATTTAGCATATAATAAGTTCTTAGTAAAAACAACAGTCAATAAAGAATTTTAAACATAGCAAGTTATCATATTTTTCACTACAGAATTCATTCTTTTGTGTATATGTGTGATAGATATCTATAAATGCAAAACACAGCATGGGAAATTTTGCTCTGAGTCCACAAATGTCCTTTTAAATAAGACCAAGGAGTGACTATGAGATATTGGTGGTTATGAAAAACTCTCAATATGCTGGGAGTTTTATAAGTACCCAAAAGTTTGGCTGCTTATTAAAACTCTTAAAACATCTTAGGTCTGCAAAAATTTCCTAGAAAACTAACCTCTTAAATACGAGCTTTATTATTAGATTGCTGGTGATTGCTGCTTCCCTTCAGGCTAGAAACACTCTTAGAACAACATTTCTAATGATTTCACATCTTTTTTTGGAATTCAGGAAAAGCAAAGATGTATAAAATATATGAAACTTTAAAATTATAAAAGTTAACAAGGTTTCCCAAAACTTTAAAAGTTCAAGGAGTGTACTTGTTCACCTGAAACAATTTTATCACTTTTCAACTGTCATATCTAGTGATTTAGTTGGCCCATGTTTTTCTATAGTCGGCATATTCATAATCTATGGTTGTTTTATGAGTTGTAGCATTCTTATTCTATTAATTTTTAGCTGAGGAAAAATTATTTCAACAATTCATATTTAATCTTTTTTTAACTAATAATTTACCTTTATTTGTAAAATAGAGTTTATTAATTTTGTAAACAGGAGTTATAGCCAAGTGTGATAGGAACACCAAATGATTTGTATGTTGAATTCCCCTTTTAATATCAGTACTCTGATGTGCTTTGAGTTAGCAAACATTCTGCATTGTATATGGTCCAAAGTACCTTCTATAAGCAGGGTACAAAATATAGACTCACAGTAAAGTTCAAAACGTTAAGCCTGCTTCATGAAGAAAACATGATAATGAAAGCCAGAAACTAATAATATGCTCATTAATTAACTTTAATTTCAATGTGCATATTGGCATAAAATAGATTCAATATTGTTTTACTGTTTGCAGTTAAGTTTGTTCCATTCTTCCTAAATTTTAATAACATCCCCCCAATAAATTTTAAAACAGAATAATTCTATCACTCTAAGGTAATATAAATGCCTTATCTTAAAATTATCCTTTAGTTTATTAAAAGGAGTGTTTAAAATAATCTGTCTAAAGTGTAATAGCACTACAATTTAAGAAGCTCCCTGATTTTCCAGCTAATTCATAGGAATACAGTGGATATAAGAGAGCAGTTAAAAAGAAATTTTTATTCTCCTTAGAGAGCTTTGTGTTTTCTAGGCTTTTCAGGTATTTCAAACAAATTTACTCTTTACTAGGAAATCTTCATATATGATAGATAGAAAGAGGAGAGAAAAGAGTGACTACAACTTTCCTTCGTGATTGGTATTTTTATATAAGATGGTCACATTACCTTATTGATTGTTTTTCATAGGACACACTCATAAGTTCTCTGGAGAACCCTCACACAAGGAATGCATCTCTCATTACCCTTAATTTTATTTCATTAACTCTTAACTAGCCTAGTTGTTTACTTCTTCATAATTTCCCAACAATTCAATGTTCAACCTTCAGCTTCTGTCTTCTGTTGTCCCTTACCTTGTCTGAATGTTTCTCTTGGACAAGACATAAAATGTCTCAAGCATGGCTTATGTCTTCACTTTCAGGACTACAAAGAACAGCAAAATTGAGGAATCAGTATGCTGGGACAAAAGGGAAACTGAGAACAATGAGCACAACTGCCTGCTTAGAATTTTCCTTGAGGCATTTGTCCAAAATTTCAGGTTCTTATGTAAAGGGCAAGAGGTCAAGAAATTAAACAAAAATTAAAATTCCTAAGATAAAAGAAAAGAGATTTTGGCAGTCTAATGATACTGGAAAAATAAAACAACAAAAATGAGGATTAGGAACAGGTGAATAAGAGAGGCCCTGGTAAATGCTCAGGTTTTTGTTTTGTTTTGTTTTTTGAGACTAGGAAATGGCTACATTCTTGTAAACAGGTTGCATTAGCAAGGCCAAAGAAGGTGCTGATGCAAAGTACCAGAAGTCTGTTGGCTTTTATAAAGGGTATTCATTTGGGGTAGAAGCTTACAGTCACAAGGCCATAAAAGAGTAAGTTACTTCCCTTACCAACGTCTGTTGCCACTTGTTGGAACGGGTGGTTTTCAGTCACTGTGAGTTTACGGCCTTCCTCTCCCTCCGAAGGCTCCATGGTCCCAGCTTCTTTGGATCTCAGCTGTAGGCTGGAGGGCTCGTCTCCCTCCCTGGAGCTCATTTCCTCTTGGGCTCAGTATAGCTATAAGCTATCAAGCTCATCTCCCTTCCAGGTTGTCTCTCTTCCTCTGTGTCCTTCTCTGTGCATTTACTTCCCAGGACTCCAGCATCAAAAACTAAAACTATCTCCTTGGCTGTGTCATTTTATCTGTGAGTCCCTGCCCACCAAGGGGGCAAGAACTCAATGTCCTAATTTGGCAGACTCAAAGCCCTAATCATAATATAATCAAGTAAAAGTGAAAACTCTGAATTTAATACAATTTAATATGCCCAGAGGAGCAGACTAGTTTACAAACACAATCCAATATCTATCTTTGGAATTCATAAACAATATCAAACTGCTACACAGGGCAAACAGGAAATAAACTAGCTCTTATAAAGGCTAAAACAGAGCTTCTTCTCATCTCATTCTTAGATCTTTAGATTTAGGTGATCTACCTTTATGCCATCAACCTATGAAAGGAAAAGAAAGTTTTCTAAAAGAGAGAGTTCAGAGAACTAAAAATTCTAAAGAGAAATAAATGGAAATTACAGGAATGAAATATTAAATACCTCTAATAATGAAATCAATAGGATTAACAGATCATTAGACATATCAGAATTCTTGACCATAAGAGATGTCAGTGAAAGCATAAAATTGAAATGCAGAAAGGAAAGAATAGAAAATACTAAAAGAGCAAAAGAAAGAAGTGAGGCATAATGAAAATATCTAATGTAAATGTATTATGAGGCCCAGAAGAAGAGGAGAAAGAGAACAGGGTGAAGGCAAGATATGAAGAGATATTGACTGATAATTTTCCAAAGCTGACAAAAGACAGCCACAGATTTTTAATTCCACAGGTTTTAAAATTCTACAAATGCTAAGAATATAAATACAAATTGCACCATATCTGGTACATCTTGGTATACTATGAAAACCAAAAACTAAGAGAAAATTCTAAATATACTTAAATGAAACAGAAATATTAACCTTGGAAAATAAGAAATATGACAGCTGATTTTTCCACTAAAGGGATGACAACAAGAAAACAATGAAGTAGTACCTTCAATGTGCTTGTCAAAAATAACTTCCAAATGATACCTATACTAAACAAAACATCCTTCAAAACTGAAGATAAAAAAAGGATGTTTTTAGACAAAACATGAGAATTCATCTCCACCATACCTACACTAGAAGAACTACTAAAGGGAGTTCTTCAGACAGAAAGAAAACAATTTTATATAGAAGAATGGTAATATAGGAAGCCATAAAATGTGCCAGAAAACATAGCTGGATCATATGGCATATCTAGGTTGAACATTTTTAAGAACTTACCAAGCATTCTTTTAAAGAGGCCTTACCGTTTTACACCACCAACAACAGAGTATGAGCATTTCAGTCACTCTACATCTTCCAACACTTGGTATTTTCAGATTTTTTAATATTATCCATTTTAACATATGTACTGGCTCATCTAATTGTGGTTTTAAGTTGCAGTTCCCTGAACATTAATGATGATGAGCACCTCTTCATATGCTAATTGAGTATTTGTATATCTTCTTTTGCTCAAATATTTTGCCCATTTTAATTTTTATTTATTTATTTTTACAATCAATATTTTTATTTATTTTACTTAATTTTTAAAAAGATACTTACATTACATAAAAATTACACAGAAAATACAGGGATTCCCATACACCCCACCTCTCACATGTCCCACAACCTTCCACATAAACATCCTTCATTAGTGTGGTACATTAATTGCAATTGATAAACACATCTTGGGGCTTTGCGATTAAGCGTGCACCATAGTTCACATTGTAGACCACACTCTCTCCCACACAGTTCTGCATGTTATATGATGATATAAAATGGCCTATATCTATTATTGCAATGTCACTCAGGACAATTCCCAAGTCCCAAAAAAGCCCCCATATTACAACTGCTTTTCCCTCTCCCTGTCCCCAGAGCTGCCAGTGGCCACTGGCTCCATATCAGTGTTGTAATTTCTTCCATTGCTTGAATCACAATATGTCTATAGTAGGATACAAGTAAGTCCACTCTAGTCCATAGCTCTTCCCCTCATCCTAAGGAGTCTGGCATGGTGATGTCCATTCCACCTCCAATTGATAGGGGGCTTATATCCCATGGGGAAGATGGATGGGATTATCCTGCCTGCCCCTGCAGACTCTTTCCCTTCCTTGAGAAGGCTGTTGTCCATCATCATCTCCCCACAAGTTGTCCTGGGTAAGTCCAATGAGCTGTAGAGTAGGAGTTGCTACTCCACCAACGTTCCAGGCCCAACTGGCACATGGACATCCCAAAGACTCAAGTCTCTGAATGTATACCTACAAACTCCAGCACCAAGTATAGGTTTGAATAGAAGGGACAGATGAGCCATGCGCAGGGAAGACAAAGTTGAGTCCAACTCTGACACTCTCAGGAGCACAAACTCCAAAGGAGTGCCCACTGGCAAGGCACCAAACTCTGGAGCTATCCGCCCTGACATAGGACCTGGGTGTCTGCAGAGTCTTCAGGAAGCCCACTATTTGGAGTAGTATCCACTTTGGGATTCTATGAGATCCTACTGAGATGTGCATTAGCATCACATCTGGGATGACCTCCTGACTCATTTTGAAGTCTCTTAGCCATATAAATTCATTTGTCTTTACCTTTTCCCCTATTTATTTGAGGTCTTTTTCCAGGCACATTGCCACTTGGCACTTCGTAGCAATCCCTCAGGGCCAGAGAGGCTCATCCCCAGGAGTCATGTCCCACACTGGGAGGAAGGTTATGCATTCATATGCTGAGTTTGGCTTAGAGAGAGGCCACATTTGAGCAACAAGGGGGCTCTCAGGAGGCAACCTTTAAGCACTCCATAACAATAGGCTAATTTTCAATTTCAAGAGCAAAGACTCATAAGGCTAGTCATCAAAATCAAGGACCCATCAGTGGATCATCCTCCTTCACCAGTCACTGCCCTTGCACTTGGGGAACTGTTGCTGCTCCCTTAGAGAATGCAGCAGAGCTCTCCTGGATGGGAATTCAACATTCTCTCATTTCTTAAGTAATTCTCCACCCATTGTGGCAATGTCCTGTGAATATTTGAACATTTTTATATACCTTATAATTATGCTCAGGTGAACTTCCTCCCTTGCATCCCCCATCCCTGAGACCCCACACCAACAATTCTCCCCCACCCCAGTTGTAATCCTTCTGTGATCCAAAGCTTCTTCAAAGATGAAGCCATTACAATAGCTGAATACAATTAATAGGAAATGAAATAATAATAAGTATAAATGTAAGAGATAGAATACATAAAATTTTTTTAAAAACTAAAAATAAAATTAAAAGGTTGAGATATTAAAAAGTGAAAAAGAGCAAAAAAATTTTTTTGACCTTTTACTTTTCATCACTGCAATATCTCATGTCCATTCTGTACCATGGAACCTTCCCTCTCTCATTCCCTAGTGTCGCACTATTTTTCATTTTGTTTTCAAAGAAATTTTAGGTCACAGCAAAGTCACACACAGAATACAGGAGACTCTCATAAAACCAACATCCTCCCCCTTTCCTCCACCCCATAGTAATACTTTTTTTTAAGGTGGGTGGTAACCTTGTTATAACTGACATACAAATAGTGAAACATAGCTACTAAATGTTTTCAATGGTTTACAGTATGGTTCATATTTTAGACCATACACTTTTATAAATTTTGATGATATTTACCATGTCCTGTGTCCATCACTGTATGGTAGTGAAGAACAATTCTACTGACCACTAAATGCCCCCTATTTGATCTATTCTATTCCTCTCACCCCATCCCCCCAGGGTCCATGACGACCCCTTGGCTTGTCTCATTGGATGACAAGATCCATAGTTACATGCCACAAGAGCCCTTGATACACTGGTTTGTCCTCCCCTTTTAGGAACTGCCCTTACTCTTGAGAGACCCCTGCC
The DNA here is from genome assembly GCA_004027955.1 of Chaetophractus vellerosus. NCBI lineage: Eukaryota > Metazoa > Chordata > Mammalia > Cingulata > Chlamyphoridae > Chaetophractus > Chaetophractus vellerosus. Next base: position 3,750 of record PVKH010005685.1, on the reverse strand, counting down.
TGTCTATTTCTGAACAAATCGGTCCTCCTAAAGATGGGAGTCCAACCCTTTCCCGCTTATTATATGGGTCTCCACCCACTGATACAACACATTGTGACAGAAAGAGCACTCACACACCCCCTAGAAGCCTGCTTTAGTTGTGCCCTGTCCCAAATGCCGACCCCCCACCAACACCCTAAATCAATGACCCTTCCTTGTCACATTGCCATAAGAGCATTCCCACCTCTGTAATTTCAACCTCTAACCCACAAATCCCCAGTGTTCACCAGGTCCCTCTCCCAACCCTCCCCCCAGTATCCTGGACCTTCTGACCCACCCTTCCCAATCTACCCACCTGTCAACCCTGCACCACCCAACCAATAATATCACTACCCTCCTGTCCTATCCCATCAATACACAACTACACTCTATCATTTTACCACAGATTACATCGTACGTATGGGCGATGGCTCACAACCTTCTCTTCTCTTTCTATTTCTTGTAAACCTATCTTACAGACAATAGGTTCTGAGACTGCTCAACTTCCTTAATTCATATCAGTGAGGTCATGTGCTGCTCATCTTTCAAAGCCTGGCTTGCTTCACTCAACATAAGGTCTTCAAGATTCATCCACATTATCCTGTAAGTTAGCACATTATTCCTTCTTACAGCTGAGTAATATTCCATTGTATGTATGTACTACATTTTGTTTATCCATTCATCTGTTGATGGGTACCTGGGTTGATTCCAGCTTTTGGCAATAGCGAGCAATGCCTCTAGGAACATTGGTGCGCATATATATGTTTGTGTCTTTGCTTTCAATTCTTCAGGGTATATACCCAGCAATGAAATCGCTGGATCATATGGAAGTTCTATAGCTGGTTTATTGATGAATCGCCAAACTGTCCTCCATAGTGGTTGGACCATTCTACAATCCCACCAGCCATGGATGAGGGTTCCCATTCCTCCACATCCTCTCCTACACTTATAGTCTGCTGTTTTGTTAATAGCTGCCATTCTAATTGGCGTAAGATGGTATCTCATTGTAGTTTTGATTTGCATTTCCAGAAGAGCTAGTGATGTTGAGCATTTTTTCATGTGCTCTTCAGCCATTTGTATTTCTTCCTCAGAGAAGTATCTTTTCAGGTCACTAGCCCATTTTTAAATGGGTTGTTTGTCTTTTTATTTTCGAGCTGTAGGATTTCTTTATATATACAGGATATTAGACTCCTATCAGATATATGGTTGCCAAATACTTTCTCCCATTTAGTAGACTGCTTTTTTATTTTCTTGATAACGTCCTTTGAGATACAGAAGTTTTTAATTTTGAGGAGATTCCATTTGTCTATTTTTCCTTTTGCTGCTCGTGATTTAGGTGTGAAGTTCATGAAACTATTTCATATTACAAGGTCCTGTAGATGCTTCCCTACGTTATCTTCCAAGGTCTTTATGGTTTTGGTTCTTATATTTAGATCTTTGATCCATCTGGAGTTGAATTTTGTATAAGGTGTGAGAAGGTGTTCCTCTCTCATTCTTTTGGATATGGATATCCAGTTCTTCAAGCACCATTTGTTGAAGAAGCCATTCTCTCCCAACTGAATGCCTTGTTTAATATCAGATGACTGTATATGTGAGGATCTATATTGGAACTCTCAATTTGTCTATCCTTGTGTCAATACCATGCAGTTTTGTAGTATGTTTTAAAGTCAGGTAGTGTGATACCTCCAACTTCATTTTTCCTTTTCAATATGTCTTTGGTGATTCGGGGCCTCTTAACCTTCCAAATAAATTTTGTGGTTAGTTTTTCCAAATCCTTAAAAAATACAGTGTTGATTTTTATTGGAATTGCATTAAATCTTTAGATTAGTTTGGGTAGGATAGACATCTTGTTGATATTTAATATTCCTATCCATGAACAGGGAATATTCTTCCATTTATTTAAGTCTTCTTTGATTTCCTTTAACAGCATTGTGTAGTTTTCTGTATATGAGTCCTATATATCTTTAGTTAAGTTTATTCCTAGGTATTTGATACTTTTATTTACTATTGCAAATGGTATTTTTTCTTTATTTCCTCTTGAGATTGCTCATTATTGGTGCACAGAAATACTACTGATTTTTGAGCCTTGATCTTATAGCCTGTGACTTTACTGAACTTCTTTATAAGTTCTAGAAGCTTTGTTGTAGATTTCTCAGGGCTTTCTACATATAGGATCATGTTGTCTGCAAGTAGTGAAATTTTTACTTCTTCCTTTCCAATTTGGATGCCTTTTATATCTTTTCCTTGCCTCAGTGCTCAAGCAAGTACTCATAAGACAATGTTAAATAGGAGTGGTGATAGTGAGAATCCTTGTCTTGTTCCCAATCTTAGAGGTAAAGATTTTAGGATTTCATCATCGAAGATGATGTTGGCTCTGGGTTTTTCATATATAGCCTTTATCATGTTCAGAAAGTTTCTTTCTATTCCTAACTTTTGCAGTGTTTATATAAGGAAAGTGTGCTGTATTTTGTCTAATGCTTTTTCTGCATCTATAGAGATGATGGTGTGGTTTTTTTTCTTTCAATCTGTTTATGTGGTGTATTACATTGATTGTTTTTCTTATGTTGAAACATCCTTGCATACCCAAGATGAAACCCACTTGGTCATGATGTATAATTCATTTGATATGTTGCTGAATGTGATTAGAAAGTATTTTCTTTCTCATCTAGGTTCATTAGAGAGATTGATCTGCAGTTTTTCTTTCTTGTGGCATCTTTGTTTGGTTTTGATATTAGGGTAATGTTGCCATCATAGGATGAGTTAGGCAATGTTCCTTCTACTATGATGTTTTGGAATAGCTTAAGCAGGGTTAGTGTTAGCTCTTTCTGGAATGTTTGGTAGAATTCACCTGTGAAGTCATCTGGTCCTGGGCTCTTCTTTCATGGGAGGTTTTTGATGACTAAGTCTATCTCTTTACTTGTAACTGGACTGTTGAGTTCATCAATTTCCTCTTTCATCAATGTAGGCTGCTTGTGAATTTCTAGGAATTTGTCCATTTCCCCTAAATTATCCTTCTTGTTGGCATATAATTTTTCAAACTATCCTTTTAAGATACTCTTTATGGCAGTGGTGACATCCCTTCCTTGTTTCTTATTTTATGTATTTGCATCTGCTCTCTCTTTTTCTTTGTTAGTCTGGTGTGATGGTTAGGCTAATGTGTCAACTCAGCCAGGTAATTGTGCCCAGCTGTTGGGTCCAGGAACCCTGGGGCTAATTGAGTTTACTGCATGGATGGCTGATTGCATCTGCATCAATCAGCAAGATTGGATCAAGAATGGATGATGCTTTTATCCATTCAGTTGACTGCTATAAAAGGGAACTGATTTCAACATTCGAAGAGAATTTCCCAGCTCGTCATTTGACAGCGAACTTCTCCCAGGAGCTCATCGAGGACCCTTCATCAGTCTTTCATCGGAGCCCCTGGCTTGCAGCCTGCCAGTGAGACCTGGACTTGTGTATCCCCACGGTCACGTGAGAGACTCTTATAAAATCTTATATTTTTAACAGAGATCTCGTGTTGATTCTGTTTCCCAAGAGAACCCTGACTAGAACAGCTGGTACCGGGAGTGGTTCATAAGGAACAGAGTCTTAAACATGGCATATCTGTGGTGGTTCTCTACTCTAACTGGACTCAAGGGTACTAATGACTCCCTTTCCAATAATGAAGAGGTTGCTAGGAGTCCATGGCGTGAGCTGGCAATAGAGATACGCAATATAGCCTCACTGGATTCC
>PVKH010005684.1:0-21830 GCA_004027955.1 Chaetophractus vellerosus | reverse complement strand
TAAATAAATGAAATAATATTCCATGTTCATGGATTAAAAGACTAAATATCATTAAGATGTCTATCCCTCCCAACTTGATATACAGATTTAATGCAATCTCAATAAAAATTACAACAGCATTTTTTACTGAGCAGGAAAAGCCAATTATGAAAATTATTTTGAAGAGCAAGAGGCCCCAAATAGCCAAAAAAAATATTGAAAAAAGAAAAAATTGGAAGAGTCATGCTACCTGTTTTTAAAGCATACTAAAAAGCTACGGTGATCAAAACTTCATGGTATTGGCACAAGGATAGATATGCTGACCAATGGAACCAAATTGGGAGTTCTGATATAGGCCTGCTCATATATGGCCAACTGATATTCAACAAGGCCACCAAGCCCACTCAACTGGGACAGAATAGCTTCTTCAAAAAATGGTGCTGGGAGAACTGGATATACATATCCAAAAGAATGAGAAGGGGTCACCATCTCATGCTTTATACAAAAATTAACTCAAGATGGATCAAAGACCTAAGATTAAAAGCCAAGACCATAAGCTCCTAGAAGATAACGTAGGGAAGCATTTACAAGATCTTGTAGGAGGAAATGGTTTCATAAACTTTACACCCAAATTATGAGCTATGAAAGAAAAAAATAGATAAATAGGACCTCCTCAAAAGTAAAAACTTCTGTGTTTCAAAGGAGTCTGTCAAGAAAGTGAAAAGACAGCCTACTGAATGGGAGAAAATATTTGGAAACCACTTATCTGATAAGCGTCCATTATACAGCAAATATAAAGGAATCCTATATCTTGAAAATAAAAAGACAACCCATTTTAAAAATCACAGGAGATTTGAAAAGACACTTTTCCAAAGAAGAAATGAAAATGGCTAGAAAGCACATGAAAAGATGCTCACCATCATTAGCTACTAGGGAAATGCAAATCAAATCTACAATGAGATATCATCTTACCCCTATTAGACTGGCTGATATTAAAAAAAAAGAGAGGGGAGGGGTTGTAGCTCAAGTGGTTGAACACCTGCTTCCCATGTACAAGGTCCTGGGTTTGGTCTCTGGTATCTCCTAAAAACAAACAAACAAATGATAAAACCAACTCTCATTGGGGAGAAGATGTAGCTCAGTGGTTGAGTTCCTGCTTCCCATGTATGAGGTCCTAGGTTCAGTCCCCAGTACCTAAAAATAAAAAATACAAAAACACAAACAAACAGAAAACTACAAGTGTTGGAGAGGATGTGGAGGAATGAGAACACTCACCCAATGCTTGTGGGAATGTAGAATGGTGCAGGGATTGTGGAGGATGGTTTGGCAGTTCCTCAGGAAGCTAAATATAGAATTGCTATATAATGCCAGCAATCCCACTCCTATGTATATATCCAGAAGAATTGAAAGCAGGGACACAGATATACACACACCAATATTGATAGCAGTATTATTCACCATTGCCAAAAGTTAGAAGCAACCCAAAGGCCCATCAATAAACGAATGGATAAGCAAAATGTGGTCTATACATACAATGGACTAGTACTCAGCTGTAAGAATGAATGAAGTTTTGGCACACAAGGCAAAATGGATGAATATCAAATACCTTATGTTGAGTGAAGTAAGCCAGTCATTAAAGGACATACTGCATGATCTCACTGATATGACCTAAGCATATTGAGCAGACTCACCGAGATAGAGTCTGGAAGACAGATTACCAGGGGATAAAAAGGAAGTAGAGTGATGAGCCAGTGCTTAATCTGGACAGAACCTATGATAAGGTGGAAGAGGGTGGCTTGGCAGTGGATGGGGGTGATGGTGTTACAGGGATCTGAGTGTGGTGGACAGTGCTAGAGTGTGAGGGTGAGCAGAGTTGGGGGTTGGACTATCTGTGGGACTGAGGGGAGGCTGGAAGAAGAAACAGGTGAACTCTGAGGGGGTAGAGATCTTTGGTTGAAAATAAAATTGTGGGAATGTTATTTTGGCAAATGTGGCAGGGGAGGATCACTGTTGTGAGGTGTTGGTGGTGGGGGAATGTGTGAGAAAGGGTGCAACTGGCACATGCTTCTCTGGAATATGAATGAGTTCATCTTGTGCTATGGTATTGTCTCAGTGGGTGGAGAACCACAGAATAAGCAGCAAAATATTAAACTCCCAACCTGGGGAGTCCTGCTACATTCTCAGATAGAGAGGCAAGGATCTCTCGAGTACATAGGCAGTGCCTAATAAAAGAAAACAGACCAATATACCAAGCCCTCAATATTAATGCTTGTAACTATGAACCTTATACTTGTAAAATTGAAACTTAGCCTAATAATAATATTGCCTAAGAGTTACTTCCTGACAACCTCCTTTTTACTTAAATGTGGCCTCTCTCTTATCCAAACTCAGCAAATAAACACACTACATTCCCCTCTCTGGGACAACAATCCCGGGGATGAGCCCCCCTGGCACCAAGGGATTAATACCAGGCACTAAGCAGTGACACATTTGGGAAAAAAACAAAAGGGGGAAACATCAAATAAAAAAGAGTTTTTATGGCTAAGAGATTTCAAAGATCATTCCAGAGGTTACACTTATGCATATCTCAGGCAGATCTCACTAACTGCCACTGTGAACAAAGCCTCAAATAGGGTTGCTCTTGAGGGCTCTAGAAGCATTCAGACACTAAGCAAAGCACAAAATTCCTTGAAACCAGCACCCTGTTGGTAGGCTTTACCTTGAAATATATGAAAACCTATTTCCCCAATGTAACAGAGTTGGACTCATTTATGATTTCCCTACACATGATTCTTCTACCCCTTTTATTTGAGCCTGTAATTAGCACTGTGCCCTTTAAATATATGTCTCAGAGACTTAATCTTTGGGCTATTCATATGCAAGTTGAGCCCTAAATTTCAGAAGAGTTGCAGCCAACACCTACTCTCCAGATCATCAGATTCACCCAGGACAACTAACAAAGTAATGATGATGGAAAACCCCCTTCCCCCAAAACAAAGTATCTACAACTATAAGTAAATTAGATTCTTCCATCTACCCCACAAGATCTAAGACCCTCTCAATCTGATGCAGAGCAGGCATCATCATCTCAAAATCTTCAAGGTTGAGGAATGAACAAACCTAAGGGGGAAATGCATCCATGAACAAAGTAAACATATTAAAATATTGTAGTAATGGAAGAACATGTAATATTATGAAAAATATAGTAATTACCAGATGTTCTTAGGGGAGGGGAGGAATAATAGGTGAACATAGGGCATTTTAGGCCATTGGGATTAAGTATAAACCACACTGTAAACTATAGGCCTTGATTAGTAGCAATGCTCCAATATTTATTCATCAGTTTTAACAAATGTACACACAATTGTAAAATGTTATTAATAGAAGATGTAGGAAGGGGAGTGTGGCACTTTGATATTATTTATGAATTCCAAAAAGAAATACAGATTATGTGTATAAACTAGTCTGTTCCTCTGGGCATGATACCCTTTAATTGATTTAAATTCAAAGGCTTACATTTACTTGACTAAGTCAAGATTAGGGCTTTGATTCAGCCATGTCATTAGGGTGTGCAGGGTTGAGCCCCTGTCCCCTTTATGGGCTATATAGACATTCAAGGAGACACACAGAAGTAGAACACAGAGAAGATACACAGAGGACAAGAGACAGTTCCATAAACATAGACATGGCAGAGGCCCTGGGAAGAGAGATGAGTCACTTGTCTCATAGATTACAGCTGACCTTGTGAAGAGACCATAGCACCTGATCCTGGAAATAAATGAGCCCCAGAGAATGAGAGATGAGCCCTATGCCAGCCAACAGCTGTGATTGGAAAAAGCTGGGACCACAGAGCCTTAAGAGGAAAGAGAAAGGCTGAACCCTTGCAAACATTGCCCACCATCTTGCTTCAACACATAGCAACAAACTTTGGATAAGGAATTACCTCTTATAGTACCTTTAGTTGGACTCTTTAGAGCCTTGTAACTGTAAGCTTTCACCCTAAATAAAGATCTTATATAAAAGCCAACACATTTCTTGTACTTTGTAACAGCACCCCTTTGGCTGACTAATACAGGGAGGGTCATGGGAATCCCTTATACTTTTGATATAACTTTTCTGTAATCTAAAACCTCTTTAAAAATAAAATTTATTATATTTTAAAAATTAAGTACATCACAGCTGCTTTTTAAAAAAAGCCTTTAAGTCTCCAAAGGGTTTATTGTTGAGAAGATCCATTTATCTATATTTACTTTTGTTGCTTGTGATTTGGATATAAGTCTAAGAAACCACCACCCAATATGAAGGCCTGAAGATGCTTCCCTACATTTTTGTCTAGGAATTTGATAGTTCTGACTCTTGTATTTTGGCCCTTGATCCATTTTGAGTTGGTTTTTGTACATGGTTTGAGGTAGAGGTCCACCTTCATTTTTTTCCCAGCACCATTTTTTTGAGGGACTATTCTTTCCCAATTGAATGGTCTTTGCCTCCTTGTCAGAAAACAGTTTGCCATAAATGTGAGGGTTGATTTATGAGCCCTCAGTTTGCTTCCATTTGTCTCTATATATGTCCTTGTGCTAGTACCATGTGGTTTTGATTACTGTGGCTTTGTAATAAGTTTTAAGATTGGGAAGATTGAGTCCCTCAACTTTATTCTTATTTTTCAAGATGGCTTTGGATATTCTGGGTCCCTTTCTCTTCCAAATAAATTTGATGATTGTCTTTTTCAATTTCTAGAAGAAGGTTTTTGCAATTTTGATTTAGATTTAGTTGAATCTGTAAGTCACTTTGGATAGAATTATTTTCTTAGCAATATTTAGTCTCCCAACCCATGAACACAGAATCTCTTTCCATTTATTTAGGAATTCCTTGATTACTTTACTTTATGAGTTTATGTTAACAAGTCCCTTACATCCTTGGTTAGGTTTATTTCTATATTTGATTCTTTTAGTTGCTATTATAAATGGGATTTTTTTCTTGATTTCTTCTTCTGATTGGTCATTGCTAGTATATAGGATCATAGTGACTTGAGGTTGTTGATCTTGTACCCCATCATTTTTGCTGAATTCATTTATTAGACCTAAAAATTTTGTTGTGGATTTTTCATGATCATCTGTATATAGGATCATGCTATCTGCAAATAGTGAAAGTTTAATTTCTTCCATTCCAATTTGGATAACTTTTAATTCTTTTTCTTCCCTAATTTCTCTGAATAGAACCTCCAGTACAATGTTGTATAATATTGGTGAAAGTGGTCATCCTTGCCTTGTTCCTGAAATTAGAGGGAAAACTTTCAGTCTTTCACCATTAATTATGATCCAAGCTGTGGGTTTTTCATACATTTCCTTTATCATGTTGAAGAAGTTTCCTTTCAGCCCTAGTTTTGTAAATGTTTTTATGAAGAAGTGGTGCTAGATTTTTTCACATGCCTTTTCTGCATCAATTTAGATTGTCATTTTTTTTCCTTCATTGTGTTAATGTAGTATATTACATTATTTGATTTTCTTACGTTGTACCACTCTTGCATAACTGGAATAAATCCCACTTGATCTAAATATTTGACAATAACTCACTAGTACTGGGCAAAAAAAATTAAATGAGAAAAAATATTTATTATTTTAAGCTGCTGAGTTTGCATTGTTTTACTAAGCAGTATTATTGTGATACATAACTAATGCATGGCTAAGGAAACATGCATAAGTAATTATGCTACATATTGCTAAATTTCCATCCATTTTGGTAATACCATTTTCAATCTCATAATCAATGTAAGAATGTCCATGTTTCCACACATCCCAGCCAGCAAATTTTGTTGTCAAACTTTTATAGTATAGCTAAGATGAAAAATACTATCTCAGAGTAGCTTAACATGCATTGTTCTTATTAAAATAAGTTGAATGTTTTTTAATGTTTTTAAGGGTCTTTCATTCTTCTGAGACTATCTGTTCATCTCCTTATTTTTTTAAAACAGTTTTCTTCTTGGTTTTTAGTTTTTCTTTTTATTTTAGGGAAGTTAAGACTTTGTCCCTTAACTATGATACAAATAGTTTTTTCCAGTTTTTCCACTTTTTTAAAATTTTGACTTTCCTTATGTGTTCTTTGGCAAGCAAATATCTTTATTTTTATGTAGCTGAATATATTACACTTCTGATTTATTTAGAAAGCTCTTCTTCACTCCAAGGGTATAAAGAAATTTAGCCATACATTCTTCTTGTCCTTGTATGAATAACTTGTCTCACCCACTTGCACACACACATTTTCAAAATCACAACAGGTGAGGAAATAAACCTCATGAGCAAGAGTGAGAAGACCCAACAAAGAACTGAATTACTCCCCAAAGAGTTCAGGTACTAAGATATTTGGATAGAAAATACAAACCAGCTATTTTAATTATACTTAAAGAAATAAAAGAGACATAAAAATGAACAAAGCATGAGAAAAAAACTTTTTTTTAAAGAATCAGAATCAAAGAGTACTTAAAGCAAGAAATAAAAGTTTGACACTAAAAATTCAGTGGATGGATGAAAGTGAAACAATAGTATAGACCCATCTGGAAAATAAGTATGTTAGGTAGATCTTAAGAAATTACCCAATGTGAAACACCAAATGAAAATGATATTGAAAATGTGGCAGAATTTCAAGATTTGAGATGGATAGCAAAGGCAGTATTAATAATTGGCCAAAAAAAATTTGGAAAGGAAAAGGAAATTGAGAATGAGAGAAAAGAGAATATGGTTGATAATTTCCTAGAAGCTATAAAAATATGAATTGTTATATTTAGGAAACAAATGAAAAGAACTGTCATAAAAAGAAATACATACCTAGATACTTGGTTTTGCGAAACTTCCTGATCACAAAAAGTTAAAAAAAAAAAAAGATCTTAGGAGTGGCCGGACAGAAAAGCTAGATAAACTACTGACTATTAGACTGAAAGGTGACTTCTCCTTAGAAACAAATGAAGCCACAAAACAGTTACTAAAAATTGTGCTGACAGAATATTGCTTTCAACCAGCAAAGCTCATTTTTAAGAATAAGAGTAAAATAGTGATATTTTCAAATAATGCAACAAAACTTGGAGAGTTAAATCTTCAGAGGCTTATTATCAATTTTTAAAAAGTATTTTTGGAAGAAATCTTTTTTTTAAAAAATCTTTTTTTGGGAAAAGAAATCTTTGTGAAATAAAATATAAAACAAAACAGGGAGGAAGGAAATAGTAAATTTGGATGAATCTGAACAATGACTATATAAAATAATAATGATTCCTGATTGAAATCCTGGAATATTATAACAGGTGAATACATTTTTTTAAAAATTGGTATCACTCAAAACCATGTTTTTGATAAAATGCGAATGGATGAGAATCATTAAATAAGAAATGATAATTTCAATAACAACATAAATACATGGTAACATTTTTTAAAATGTACCTAAGTTGATTAAGGTTCAAAGATTAAATTGAAATGGTGTTAGAAAAATTATTAAAACAATATAAATAATAGAGAAATATGATGTTCATCTAATTATTTTTAAGTAATAATTTTAAGTTATATATATTCCTTAGTTTCCAATGCATTTTAAAATAATTTTAAAAGTATAAATCTGGTATTGTACTTTGTAAATGATACATGGGATAATAAACATGTTTATATCTATATACATACATATGTCCATATATGTGTATATGCATTTAGCTTTTGTATTTTTATGTCAACATATTATAAAAATGGATTTTCCTTTTTATATAATTTTTTTTTAAAGATTTATTTATTTTATTACATATCTCCCCTTCCCCCCCGCTGCGGCGACGCGCCGAGAGTGGTCACTGTGCAGGCGCGGCTTTCCCCGCTTGTGGGCGGCTTCTGCGTCCGTTCACGGCTGGCTTTCAGTTCGCGGGTGGCTGGCTGCGCTCCGTTCGCGGGCGACCTGCCCTGCCTGTGGCGGCTTTTGCCCTGTCCGTGGCAGCTTTTTGTTCTGCCCACAGCGGCTCTGGCCCACCCATGGCGGCTTGCCATTCTCAAGGTGGTCTGCCCGCTAGGAGAGGTCCCCAGGAATCAAACCTGGGGCCTCCCATGTGGTATGCCGGTGCCCTATCCACTGGGCTATCGAGCCGGCCCCTTTATATAAATTTTAAAGTCTTTTTTCTGACATCTTATTTTCCGCTTTCTATGCTTTTATGAGCTATAGTTTAATTTATTTATCAGGATCTGGGAAAACATTAGCACTATAAAGAGATAGATGCCTAGAAAGTAAGTGGCTTTTTGATAATTTAACTCCAGTTCATAGTTATAAATTCTTCACCAATGTTCAAAAACTTGCTACTGTACACACTCAAAAGAGAATGTCCCTAATGAATGCATTTCTCTTATATAACCAGGTATTTAATCTTACAGAACAAGGTAACTGGGATTAAAAAAAAAAAGCCAAACTTCTCTTTTTCTGGATTTCCCCCTGGAAATTGGAATCTTGAAAGAAATGATTGTTAGTTACAAGTGCAGGCATAACTTCTATTAGAAAATTTAATAAAAGTGCAAATTTTTAAAAGATTCTAATAAATATAGCAAAGGCTAACACATTCTCAGTCCTTAATATGTTTCAGATAGTTATAAGATTCCTACATGTATTAATTGATTCAATACTCAAAATATTTTGAGGAGGTAGGTACTATTATTACCTCCCTTTACAAGTGAGAAGAGTGAATCTCAGTGAATTAAAATAACTAGGAACACATGGAATGTAGTAACATTGGGATTGAAACAGGAAATTTAACAGCATAACCTTTACTCCTTATTCTACTAAACTAAAGAGGAGTCGGAATAAAATATATTTCCATACGATGCAACTGGGCAGGAAAGTAGTACAATGAAGAGAATGAGTAGGTGGATATAAAGAGCAGGACCAAGAAAAGGAGTATTTGAATATAAGTAAGACTTGACCATCTTTATAAAATTAGGTGATGGAATCGATGAAACTCTGAAAGATAAAACAATTAATAGAAGAAAATTCTTAAAGTTTACAGAACCAAAATCAGAGTAGAAGTGTTTTCCGTAGAAGGAGGAGGCCTAATAAGGAAAAGAAGAAAAAAGGTATAGGTCAATGTTGCTGGGGAAAGAAGAGAGGCTGAAGGAAGTCTTATTGAGCACATCCTTATTCTCTTAACAAAAAAGAAGTTTTTAGTGAGTGATATTTATAGGAGGAAAGAAACAAAGCTGACATGAATGATGGCAATGCAAATTAATAAGAAATCAATAACACTGTGTGGTATGCAGACCGACATTCATCGAGAGCCAAGGCAAAGGTTAGAGAGGAGGTTAATTAGTATAAAAATATGCCAAAGGTGTTGGAGCCATTCAATATCATTTTTTAAATGCATTTTTCAAGGTTCAGAAGCCCAAGACTGGCAAGGAAAAGCAAGTTGATTTGCCAAGGTCTAGGGACCAGTTAAGATTGATGCATAAGATAAGCTACAAGACCTTTAATCATTTTAAACAAAGGAATATTAGTAATAAATTTGGTAGTGAAAAAAATAAAAATATTTTCTTATTTATACTGATGAGTTCTTAATAGAACGGCTTCAAGTTATAGCTTATCTGCATAATGATATTTCTTTTTTCACATGTGATTTACAGAAAATTTCTGGTAATTAAAAAACAAACCAGTGAAATGAAGAACAAACCCACAATTGAACCATTTTCAGGCCTTTGTAAAATATGAATTATATATTTATTATTTTTACCCTATCTGATAACCATACTTAAGAGTTGGCATGTTTCTGGAAAAGGTGTCGCTATGGCTTACATGAAATAGAGACCAGAGAGGACCCAATGAGTTGAAGCACAAAGATAGAGTTGGCAACAGCAAGTTGTCTCACACAATCAAGTTTCTCCACCTCTCCACTGTGGATGGTACAGGCTCAAGGGCTATGTTGGGAGGGGTTGAACTTTGTGCAAGTTTACTTATAATCTATTTTTATTTTGGATCTAAAAGCATTTTAATGAAAGCTATTTCTGGTGACTCATTTTTGCCTGAGAAATGATTTGTATTCTATTAAATGGAGAGAAATAATCTGGTCTTTAAAAGCTTCTCATGTTCTGTAACAAATTATGTCTTAATTATTCTTACCCCAAAATGTTGTCAGAATGATTAGTGTTGGGGTGCAGGTAATGGGTATTGATAAGTATAAGGGAGCAAAATATTCTAGCATAATTAGTGAGGGTGGAATTTGAATTTCAGATCATCCTGCCTAGGCTGATGGTAGAGAAACAGGTGAATATAGGAAAAGGCTGATGGAGGGAGAAACTGGTGATGCCAAGAAAAATGAGGCCCCACTGAAAGGAAAAGAATTCATGTCATAGACTCAGAGGAGCAGAAAAACTTAGGCTGTAAAGGTTTAAAGTCAAATTAAGTTTTCAATATGAGATCATGTTATTATAGTATATTAGAGTTGCAAGGTTATTAAGGAGTCACCTGGTCCATTTTGTAATGTTTAAAAAAATCACCTCTAAACTGACCATCTAAACTTTTATTAACACTTCAAGGGATTAAAGCAGCTGATGCTAGATTTTATATCATAGTTTTGAATATAGTTCTTCCTTATATTAAACTTTATTTGTTTTCCTGTAATTAACATTTATTGAACATAAATTTGTTTCCTGACTAAGTGAGGAAATTTGAAATGACAAATTAAAAATACATCTCCAAACAACCTTTTTACCAATTCTATACAGATACAGAATACACTACTCTTTACCTCAAGTTATGATGATTTAAATATTATTAGATCTCTTTTGTTTCCATCAAGTCTTCTGTTTTCAAAATAAATCATCCCTGTTTCTTCAGCTATATTTCATTTTTTATTTTTTATTTTTAAAGAAGCTTTAGTTTACATAAATGATACATCAGAAATATAGGGGGATTCCCATATACCCCACCCCCTCCCCCTCCCACAATTTCACCAAATAACAATATCTTTCATTAGTGTGTTTCATTTGTTACAATTGATGAATACATATTGAAGCATTGCTACTAACCATGGTCAATAGTTTACGTTATAGTTTACAATTTGCACCACACATCTTTATAGGTTTTGACAAAATGTATAATGGCCTGTATCCATTATTGCAATGTAATTCAGAACAATTCCAATGTCCCATCAATGCCTCATATTACACCTATTCTTCTCTCTCCCTCCCCTCAAAACCTCTGGTGATCACTGCCTTTATATACTGTTACAAGTTCTTCCATTGCTAGAATAATAATGCCTACTTTCGTCCATAGATGTACTCCCCCCTTATGTTTGTTCATTTCTCAATCTTGGGGATTTTAGGATTGTGATGTCCGCTCTGTTTCTGATTGAGAGGGAGCTTAGAACCCATGGGGCAGATGGATGGAACTGTTTTGCTAGCAGTTGTAGATACTTTCTGGTTAGGTGTTGTCCATCATCATCATTTTGTTAGTTGTCCTGAGACTGTTGGCAAATATAGAAGATTCATAAAATGAGAATGGATTAAGTGAGGAAATTTGAAATGACAAATTAAAAGTACATTTCCAAACAACATTTTTAACAATCATGCAAATGTTAAATTTCAGTTTTCTATTTTCTTACCACCTTCTATTTCTGGTGACCTATATATATTCCAGCTCTTAACTCTATGAGTTTGCTCATTATATTTACTTCATAATAGCAAAACCACACAATATTTGTCCTTTGTGTCTGGCTTGCTTTACTCAACCTAAAGTCCTCCAGGTTCATCCATGTTGTCATATGCTTCACGACTTCATTTCTTCTTACAACTGAATAATATTCCATTGGGTGTATATACCACAGTTTTTTTAATCCATTTGTCACTTGATGGACACATGGGTTGTTTATATCTTTTTACAAATGTTAATAATGCTGCTATGAACATCGGTGTGCAGATGTCTGTTTGTGTCCCTACTCTCAGTTCTTCTGGGTATATACTTAGTAGTGGTATAACCAAGGCACATGGCAGATCTATATTTAACTTCTTTAGGAACCACCAAACAGACTTCCACAGTGGCTGTAACATTCTACATTCCCTCCAACAGTGTATAAGCGTATCTCTCCACATTCTCTCCAATGATTGTAGTTTTCTGTTTTATTAATAGTGGGCATTCTAGTATGTATGAAATTATATCTCATTGTAATTTTGATTTGCATTTCCCTAATAACCAGTGGTGTTGAACATCTTTTCATATGTTTTTTTTTTTTACCATTTGTATTTGTTCTTATGTCTATTGAGGTATTTTGCTCATTTATTAATCTGGTCATTTGTCTTTTTATTGTTGAGTTGGAAGATCTCTTTATATATCATGGCTATTAGACCCTTATTGGTTGTGTGATTTCCAAATATTTTCTGCCATTGAGTAGGCTGTCTTTTTATTGCCTTCACAAAGTCTTTGAGGTAGAGAAGTGTTTAATTTTGAGAAGGTCCCATTCATCTATTTTTTCTTTTGTTGCTCATGCTTTGGGTGTAAGTTTGAGTCCTCCAGGTTCATCCAGGTTCATCCATGCCTCCACCTACTACAAGGTCTTGTAGATATTTCCATACATTTTCTTATAGGTAATATAGATAATATAGAGCATTGTGGTCCTGGCTTTTATGTTTAGGTCTTTGATTCATTTTGAGTTGATTCTTGTATAGTGAGTGATATAGGGGTCCTATTTCATTCTTTTGGTTATGGATATCCAGTTCTGCAGGCACCATTTGTTGAAGAGACTATTCTATCCCAGAAAAGTGGGCTTGGTAGGCTCATAAATAATCAGTTGACCATAGAGGTAAGGGTTTATTTCTGAACTCTCAATTTTATTCCATTGATCAATGTGCCTATCTTTATGCCAATGACATACTGTTTTAACTACTGTAGCTTTATAAAACACTTCAAGGTTAAGAAGTGTGACTCCTCTGACTTCGCTATTCTTTTTTAGGACGTTTTTGGCTATGCAGGATCCCCTTCCTTTCCAAATAAATTTGGTAATTGACTTTTCTATCTCTATAAAATAGGCTGTTGGTTGGAATTCTGATTGGTATTGCCTTGAATCCATAATTCAGTTTGGATAGAATTGATATCTTCATGATGTTTAGTTTTCCAATCCATGATCACAGAATGTCCTTCCATTTGATTAGGTCTTCTTTGAATTCTTTTAACAGTGTTTTGTAGTTTTCTGAATATAGATCCTTTACATTCCCAGCTAAATTAATTCCTAGATATTTTAATCTTTTTGTTGCTATTGTAAATGGAATTTTTTTCTTGATTTCTTCTTCAGTTTTCTCATTACTAGTGTATAGAAACTACTGATTTTTGCTTGTTGCTCTTTTATCCTGCTAATTTGCTGAAATCACTTATTAGCTCTAATAGCTTTGCTGTAGATATTTCAGATTTTTCTAAATATAGGATCATGTCATCTGTGAATGAAAATGAAAAGAGGAGTTTTGCTTCCTCTTTTCCAGTGTAAATGCCTTTTATTTCTTTTTCTTGCTTAATTGCTCTAGATAGAATTTCTAGCCCAATATTGAATAACAGTGGTGACAGTGGGCATCCTTGTCTTGTTCCTGATTTTAGAGGAAAATCTTTCAACTCTCCCCATTGACTCTTATGTTGGCTGTGGAATTTTCATGTAGGTCTTCTATTAAGTTGAGGAACTTTCCTTCTATAGCTATCTTCAAAGTGCTTTTTTCAAGAAAGGATGGATGCTGGAGTTTGCCAAATGCCTTTTCTGCATCAATTGAGATGACCATGTTTTTTTTTCCCTTGGATTAGTTAATATGGTGTATAATGTTAATTGATTTTCTTATGTTGAACCACCCTTGCATAACAGGGATAAAATTCACTGGATCATTGTGTATAATTCTTTTAATATGCTGTTGGATTCGATTTGGAAGTATTTTGTTGAGAATTTATGCATCTATGTTCACTAGAGTGATTGCTTTAAATTTTCTTTTCTTGCAGTATCTTTATCTGGCTTTGGTGTTAGTGTGATGTTGGTTTCATAAAATGTGTTGGGTAATTTTTCCTCCTTTTCAATTTTTTTGAAGAGTTTAAAGAGTATTGTTATTAATTCTTCTCAAAATGTTTGGGAGAATTCACCTGTGAAGCCATCTGGTTTTGGACTCTTCTTTGTTGGAAGATTTTTCATGACTGATTCACTCTCTTTACTTGTGATTGGATTGTTGAGTTCCTATATTTCTTGTAGAGTCAATGTAGATTCTCTATATCTTTTTAGGAATTTGTCCATTTGATTTAGGCTGTCTAATTTGTTGGCATACAGTTTCTCTTAATATTCTCTTATGATCTTTTTATTTCTGTTGGTTCAGTTGTAATGCCCCCCCCCCCAAATGCCTGATTTTATTTATTTGCATCTTCTCTTTTTTTCCTTTGTTAATCTAGCTAAAGGTTTGTCGATTTTATGGATCTTTTCAAAGAACCAGATTTTGGTTTTATAGATTTTCTATATTGATTTTTGGTCTCAATTTCATTTATTTCTGCTCCAATCTTTGTTATTCTTTTCTTTCTGCTTGCTTTGGGATTGGTTTGCTGTTCTTTTTCTAGTTTCTCCAGGTTTTCACTTAGACCTTCAATTTTAGCTTTTTCTTCTTTTTTAATACAAGCATTTAGGGCTATAAAATACTCTTTCAGTACTGCTTTCTCTGTATCCCATAACTTTGGTAAGTTGTATTCTTGTTTTAATTCATCTCAAGATATCTACTAATTTCTCTTGCAGTTTCTTCTTTGGTTCATTGATTGTTAGGTGCATATGGGTTAGCCTGCATATATTTGTGAATTTTCCCCTTTCCTGTCTATTATTGATTTCCATCTTTATTCCATTATGATTAGAGAAGGTGTTTTGCATAATTTCAATAATTTTAAATTTATTGAGAGTTGTTTTGTGGCCCATTTGGTCTATCCTGGAGAAAGACCCATGAACACTTGAGAAAAATGTATTTGGGATACAATCCTCTGTATTTGTCAGGTCCAGCTCATTTATCATATTGTTCAAGTTCTCCTATCCATTGATGTGAGTGTAGTGTTGAAATCTCCAACTATTATTGTAGAGACATCCATTTCTCCTTTCAATTTTGCCAGGGTTTGCCTCATGTTATTGTGGACTTGAAGAAATGCCTCTCTGGGGGGGGGGGGGAAGAGGAGTGGCCTCCTTGAGAGAAACGAACAGGGCTGGTGGGGCTCTTGGGGCTCATTGAGAATCCAGCACAGAGTCTGCTATACTGTGCGATTTGTGGGACTGTGCATGATTCCAAGTTCTGATGGATGATAGAACTTTGGTTTCCTTTAGAAAAGGCACAGTCACAACAGCCTGTACCAAGGGGAGATATCTGTGGCCTTCCCTTCACAGTGCCTTGTGAAATGGCAGGCATTTTCATTAAAAAAATAAAAGGGGTGAATAAAAAAAATTAGGAACATCCTGGTTAGGTACATAGATATTTATGACTATTACTCCTTCTTGGTGAAGTGTGTATTTTTGAAAATATATAATGACCTTCTGCATGTCTTATCAATATTTTGCATTTAAAGTCTGTTTTGTCCAACAAGAGTATAGCAACCCCTCCTCTCTTTTGTTTACTGTTTGTGTGAAATTATCTTTTTCCAACTTTTCACTTTCAGTCTATTTACATTCTTGGGTCTAAGGTGAGTCTCCTGCAGATAGCATATGGATGGCTTCTGTTTACTTATCCATTCTGTCAGCCTATGTCTTTTGATTGGGGTATTTAATACATTAATATTCAATGTTATTATTGTAAAGGCATTAATTACTTCAACCATTTATCCTTTGGCTTTCATATGTCATATCTTATTTTTCTGTCTTGTTACCCTTTTGGTTACCCTTTCTAATAGTCTTTGTACTAGGATTTAAGATATTTGCACCACCAAAATTCAATGTGTTGACAAGTTAAAATGAACAGATTTCAAGGGAGGAAGAAAAGAATGAGAGAGGTAAGACCTATGCAAAATCTATTCATTTTCATTTGGGCCTGTTTCTGGATAGTAAATTTTTTTCTAAGTCTAAAACTTATTCTTTTTCTTATGGAGATATATTATATTCTTGAATCAAAGCTAGAACTGAATTAAGTGATGTGATAAAACCAAAGGCTGACATTAGATAATATACCAGAAATGAAGCACAAATCCAAAGAGTGCCTTTCCTTAATAATTGAATTCATAACCCATGACTTTGAATTTCAAATTCTATTCATTCATTTTATGATGGTTTTCTAAATTGGCTTTTTCCAGCTGATACACCAAAAACACTTGATAGTCCAAAATTTTCAATTATAGAACTACTTTGATAAACTAACTTTTGAAGTCATGGGAACATTACAGACACAAAAAAAAGTGGCTCTGCAGTGCTTGCAAATTAAGGGCAATATATAAAGATGATCCTAATGATTTTGTAGTTAGATATGGACATTTTCATGCCTGAAGGAGGACACAAATAAGTAAAGATCCAGAACCTACTTTTAGAGAGTTTGAAATCACATAAGGTTGATAAGGGATGTAATATTCATTCCTTTATTCATCCATTATTTATTCAACAAATATTGATAAAGTGTCTTTCATGTGCTTGGCACTTCTTGGCATTTGGTACTTAAAACACACAAGCATTTTTGCTTCATGAGGTTTGTATTGCAAAGCAAGGGGTAGACAATAAACAGTACAAAGATAAATGATATTCTAGAATGTGATATTTCTGCATATGAGGTAAGAGCAGTAAAAGCAGAGGTTTGGATTGTAGAAGTGTGGAAGCTGTCTTAATATTGAGTGATCAGTATCGACTTCATTTGGAAGAGGGTATTTAAGAAAAGATTTGAATGAAGTTATGGAGTTAGTCATGCAGATCTCTTGGAGACAAAGCATTAAAGATAGAGGAACAGCCAATGGAAAAACTCTCAATCAGAGACTTGCCTGATGTGGTCAGCAAAGAGGTAGGGGGCCAGAGAGGCTGAGGCAGGGTAGATGATTGGGGCCAGAGTAGGAAGCAAGGTAAGAAAGGTTGTGGGAGGTTTTGTATGCCATAGTAAGGAATTTGGCTTTTAGTTACATTGGAAGCATGGGGAGTAACATTATTTGATTTATATTTTTAAAGTATTCTTTTGCCTGCTATGTTGATAAGAGACTGGAAGAGTCAAGGTATTAGCTAGTCAGGACACTATTGAATAAACCCAAGCCAAGCCGAAAATTATGGTGCTTTGGATAAGGATGATAGTAGAGGAAGTGGTGAGAAATAGTGGCCAGACTTTCCGTTCATTTTGAATGTAGAGACAAGATTTCCTGAGAGAGAGAATTTGAACAGAAATCTTCAAAAAGAGGTATCAGGGATGAGTTTAAGATTTTTGTTGTGTGCAATGGAAGGATAAGATTGTTATCAAATGATATGTGGAAGACAATTGGTGGAACATTTTTGGTGGGGGAAAACCAGCAGTTCAGATTTGGACTTGACAATATTTTGATGTCCATTCAACCACCAAATGAAGATAATAGGCAGCTAAATAAGTAAGTCTGGAGTCAAGGTCTGGACTGGAAATGTAAATTTGGAAGGGTTTGGGACAAAGAACTCAGTCCTGGGTACTATAACATTCAAGAATGGAGAGAGAAGGAGGGAACAAAAAAGGATGTTGATAAGAAGGGACTAATGAGGAAGGAGGATGTGATGTTGTGGAAGGGAGGTGAGGAAAGTTCTTCAAATAGGAAGGATTTATCAATTGTTTTTAATATATTTGACAGTTCAGATGAGATGAGAACTAAGGCTTGGCTTTTGGATTTGACAACAAGGTGAACGTTAGAGACTGTGAAATAACAATTTCAGTAGGGTACTTGCAGAAATTTGATTAATATTTTGTATTTGAGTGAGTGGTGTGTGTGTGTGTGTGTGAAGAGGTGAAGAGAGAGAGGGATGGATTAATGATGTGGTAGGAAGCTTCAAACATGGCCCTCAATGACCCCTACTTCCCTATATCCATGCCCTGTGTTATACCTTCCCTCTGCATGTGGATAGGACATAGGGACTTGCTTCTAGCCATCAGAATATGGCAAAAGTGATGAGATAGTACCTCCATGACCAGGTTACTAAAGACTGTGACTTCATCTTCCTGGCACTCTCTTTTTTATATCTTTATTTTTTATATTTATTTTTTATTTTTATTATTTTATTTAACAATACTTAGATTACATAAATAATACATAAAAAAATGTAGGGGATTCCCATATGCCCAACTCCCTATCCTTCCCACAATTTCCCATATTAACAACATCCTTCATTAGTGTTGTACATTTGTTACAATTGATGAACACATATCGTAGCATTGCCACTAAGTGTGGATTATAGTTTACATTATAGTTTAAATTCTCTCCCACACAATTTTGTAAGCTATGACAAGATATATAATGGCCTGCATCAGTCATTGCAACATCATTCAGGACAATTCCAATGTCCCAAAAATGTCCCCATATTAAACCTGTTTTTCCTTCTCCCTCCCCTCAGAACCTGGTGGCCACTGCCTCCACATCAATGATAAAAGTTCTTCCATTGCCAGAATATCAGTAAGTCTGTAGTAGAATAACAGTAACTCTATCTATAATACTAGACTAAGTTTCAATTTCAAAAGGAAAGTTTCATAAGTACAGTCATCAATATCAAGGGCCCTTCAATGGTCCATCCTCCTTCACTAGTCACTGCCTCTGTGCTCGGGGGATTCTTGCCATCCTATTAGAGAATGTGACAGAACTTCCCAGGATGGGAATTAAATATTCTTTTGGTTATTGTGTGGATCTCCATCCACCATGACAATGCCCCATGAACACTTCAACTCTTTCATATACCTTATAGTATGCCCCAGGTGAACCTCTTCCCATGCATCCCCCATCACTGACACCCTGAATCAATGATCCTCCCCTGCTATAGCTGTAACTCTTCTGTGATCCAAAACTTCTTCAAAAATGAAGCTGGTACTCTCTTTTGCTGGAACTCTCTTTCTCTTGCTTGTTTGCTCTGAAGTAACTAGCTGCCAATCTGTTAGATGCTCTGTGGAGAGACCCACAAGGTAAGAAATTGAAAAAGGCTTCTGGCCAGCAGCTCATGGGGAACTCGGGCTGTAATCCAACACCCATGGTGGATTGAATTCTACCAGCAATCATGTGAGTGATCTAGGAAGCGTAACCTGCCTTGTTGTGTATTAAGATGAATATAGTCTTATAGGGTTGCCAGATAGAAGGATTTCTCAGTTCAAACTGAATTTCAGATAAACAGTGATTTTTTTTTAGTGTAAGTATGCTGTATTTGCAATATACACTAAAACAATTAGCCATTGTTTATCTGATTCAGTTTGAAATGTTGTCCTTTATTTTATCCACTAAATTTAGCAAAACCGTACTTGTGAACAACCTAGAGCCAGAGGACCTAGCTAAGCTGCTCCCTGATTCCTGACCAATAGGAGACTGTGAGATAAGAAATATCTATTTATTGTAGCTAAAATTGGGGATCATTTGTTATGCAGTAATAGCTAACTATTACAAATAAGATAAGTTTTTGATAAGTGTCAATGTAGAAAAGTGATATGCCAGCTCTGAATGAAGGACAGGAGAGTATTGCAGAATCAAGTAGCCTTTGTATTATGTTTTAATTTGTTGACAAGACTGCTAAGACTGGAATATACTTAGAAATTTAAGTTTCTTGTTTCCTCTTTTAATTCAGCCTAGAAGATATCATGACTCCTGTGTTCCTTAATTTACTAATGCATAATAAATGATTATAAAATTTGTCTTTGAAGAAATTCCTAAAATAGCTTCATATATTAATGATAAACAATATTTTAGGGTCTGTGCTTGCTATATTTCCTTGTAATAAGAATAACTAACACACATGGTACTTCCTTTGTACCAGTCACCGTTCTAAGTGCTTTATATGTATTAATTTATTTAATCTTCATAATAACCTAATGAAATAAATATCATTATTATTTATATAGATGGGGAAATCAAGACACAAGAAAGATTAAGAAATTTGCCTAATGTTACACTGTAAGAGACAGACCACTACATGCTCAGCAAACACCAGAGTCCTTGATCTAAATGAATATAAAATGCTTTCTCTGTGTTGTATGTCATTTTGTCTGCAACAGACTCTAAACTCATCTTGTACTATTTAAACTGCAAATATTTTTATACTAAGAATATACATTTCATCTTATAGATGCTTCATTATTATTTTTTCTACAAACTATATCCATTTCAAATACAAATAGTCACAGTCAGCCTCTCTGTTAAAAATAAATCTTACCTTCATTTGATCCATTTATGCCCTCTGGCAGGAATTCAATCAATTTGGGCTTAAATCCTAGTTCTGGTACATATGAACTTCATAACCTTTAGCAATTTTCTTAATTTCTTTTAGCTTCAGTTTGCTCAACTGTATAGTAGGAATGATAATAGCTATCGTAGGATATTGATAGAATTAAAAACACATTGAAAAGTGCTTATACAGCATCTGTTCTAAAAGGTATAGGCTAAATGCTGATTCCCTTCTACCTCCCATGTGTTTTACACTATGCCTAGCCTCCATTCATTCCCTACTTAATCACCCGAATTCTGGCTGAAATTCACATCTAACACTGAAATATTTCATTAAAAGACTTTTGTAATTTATTTATGGCACAAACAAAAATCATTTCCTTAGTCCTTATTCTTGTTGTCTTTAGAGTTTTGGATATTTTTACTAAAGCCCTGACTTCTGTTGCACTGTCTTTTATTGTTACCTCACCATTCTCTTTGATGTCTCCTTTTTTGTCTTTTTGGTAGTACTATTAAGATGAACCAATCACCAAGTCACCAGGTGTTATGAAGCACATCCTCTGTTATCATAAGTAGGCTGGAAGCTCCATGGGATATTGTGATTTGCTGAAATAGGTAACCAGGACAAAACACATGTTGTTAATTTTATCCATTCCTGTGAGTGTGAACCCATTGTAAACAGGACCTGTCAAAGATGTTATTTTAAGTTATGGTGTGGACAACAGAATTAGGATGGGCTTTAATCTGCATTACTAGAGAATCCTTTATAAGCAGAATGAAATTCGGATTTAGAGAGAAGGCCACCAGAAGAAGCTGGAAATCATTGGAAGCTGTAAGAGAAAGAAGAGAATATCACCATGTGCGTTACCATGTGACAGAAAAGTCAAGGATGCCAGCAGCAGCAGCAGCAGTAGCAGCCAGGAGCACAGCACCACAGTCTTCAGGCAGAAAGCATCGCCTTGTTGACACTTCGATTTTAGACATCTGGCCTCAGAAGCTTTAAGCTGATAAATTCCCGTTGTTAAACGAACCCATTGTATGATATTTGTTTTGGAAGCTGGGAAACTAAGATATATTCATGCAGTCACAAATTTTTATGGAGCTTTCTGAGTGGCAGGTAATTTTCTTGGTTCTGGGAATGCAGCAGTGAATATAAATTGATTAATCTCTATGAATTCACTCTTTAAATTTTTTCTATGTAAACAAGAAAAAAAATGGCCAGACAGTACATATGTCAGACCTAAAGGGCCAGTATCATTAGGGGCTACATGGGTGCCTTCTTGGCCATTTTATTCTGAGGAAGTGCAAAGATCCAGCCAAGCTTGACATCAAACTCTAACTATTTAACTATGGGGATTTTAAACTACATGATTCAGGAAACACAGCATTTCTCCATGGAATGATCAAGGGCCAGAATACAAGACCAAGTGGACATAGCATAGGCTTGACTCTTTTTCTATCCTGCCAGATCAGGGCCAATGACTTGAGGGAAACAGTTGGGCAGTGATCCCACTGTTGCATGTTCATGGGCTACA
>PVKH010005683.1:0-21808 GCA_004027955.1 Chaetophractus vellerosus | reverse complement strand
ATTGGTGTGGTATATTCTTTGCAATTGATGAACACATTTTGGAACATTGCCACTAAGGATGGATTATGGTTTACATTGTAGTTTACACTCTCTCTCACCCAATTCTGTAGGTTATGGCAGGATATATAATGGCCTGTATCTGTCATTGCAATGTCATTCAGGACAATTCCCAAGTCCTAAAAATGCCCCCATATTACACCTGTTTTCCTTCTCCCTGACCTCAGAACCTCCAGCGGCCACTGCCTCCACACCAATAAGTTCCAACACATCTTTTTGAGGGGACACAATTCAACTCATATCACAATTGTAAATGAACTGGGTTATGCTCCCCAGTTGTCTTGGGATTACAAAATTTAACTAATTTCACATGCAGAAAAAATGCTACAACTCCCTACTCAGTCATTCTCTGCACCTTCTAACCTCATCCTCATGTCCAGTTGTTTTATGCATCTGATTTATCCTCAGAAAGATCTCAATAACCTGACCCGTTCCTCTTCATTGCATTCCACAGTGTTGGTTCAAACTGTCATCGCTTTGTACCCAGTGCATTGCAAAGGAATGCCTGATTGGCGTCCCATCACCCCTTCTCCCCATTCACCACCCAAGGGGCTAGCAGGATCATCTTAAAACAAAGATTGCACGTAGTAACCTGTAATTCAAGACTCATGGCAAGAGGTATCTTCCAGGGTCTCTAGCCTCATCTACTACTTCTAGTAACATGAATTAGGTTCACCAAACATATGGAACCCATATGGAACTTTCCATCAGTATCTCTTGCAACCCCAGATCTTTGTAAACACTGCTAACTCCTTCTGATGAGCTCCAGCTGCATTTCTTCCACTGGAAAATATCCTTTCACTCACCCCTCAAAAATCAGATTAAAATTCAGCCCTTCTCTGAAACCATTTCTAACTTTCCAGAGAGAATCAGTCCCCACACCTTTTGCAAAACCACAACTCTGCACATACATAAAACAGAAAAAATATATTCTTAGTAATTTTCTCATTGGATCTCTCTCCCTCGATGGACTATGAAGTCTGTGCATGAGATCTATGGCTTATAATCCAAATGTTCTGCTCTGTGATTAGATTAGCACAATAGCTGCAAGTAAGAAGCATTATACTATATTTGGTAAATAAATGGAGTTTAGTTTAAAAATATATCTTTCTCCCTTTGATAACAAGCATTTGCTCCACCAAAGAAATGTGTTCTTCCCTGACAGTGAAGCAGCTGCCAGTTGAGAAATAAGAAAAGTGAGTAACATCTGCATTTTGATATGGGTATGTCTGTAGTAAATATTCATTTATGAGGATCAAAAAAAAAGGGGGGAGGAATTTAAGTTTATGTTTTAAGACAGACTGTAAAATAACCCTGATGATGATTCTACCATTTTAATTTTATCTCAGTTCTGACAAATATTTATCTTTAAAATATTTGCTCTCCTAAAGAGTGCCAATAAGCCCTCCAAACAGATCTCCCAATTCCTTGTATATCTTGGTCTCTGATTTGGGTCCTTAGTAAAAATTAACTGATAAGAATCATATTCAGTGATGTTTTTGGCATTCTGGTAATATCCTTTTCATCTACTTTTGGTTTTACAGACTTAAAATAGACTAGCATTATGGTGCTTCATGTTGTGTTTACTCATTTCAATTCAAGTCATTTCAGTTCAATAAACATTATGAACATTTATTGAAAGCCTATTGTATTTCAGTCTGTGTTGAGTGCTGGTGATTCTGAAATATGTAAGACCTGGTGTCTCACCTCAAGTTCTAAATGTGCGCCAGAGATCTGACAAATTAGGGCTTCATAGTGATTACAGTAAAGCAAGGGTGTTTGACACAAGTAGAAAAACAGATGTAATGAGAGGGGCAGAGCTGACTTCAAAACGTAGTGAATTTTGAGCTGGGCTCTGAAGGCTGAGTAGGAGTTGGCCATGATGTGGAATAAGAAGTAAATCAAACGGATTTTTAAATGCTTTTGTAAAATAATTTTGCAGTTGATTTCAATGAAGTCAGAGCATGGACATAAAAGAATAGAAAGGAGGCGTAGGAGCAAAAATATGATTTGAAAATTTTTTCCCTTCTGGCCTTTTTGCTGTTGTTTCATTGTCTTTGAGACTGTAGGAAAAAGTATTTTGTGAGGGCAGCTTTGATGTGTATGAATTATTCATCATTAGGAATTGAGGCGGCTGATGCTAGTCTTTGTTAAAGCTATTGAAGGTCTTACAGACAGCCTGGAAAAAGCGCTGTTTCTCCTCCCTCTTTGCCTAGCCTGAGGGCCAGCGGCATGCGTGGACCTTGCTCAGCTTTTCTCTGATGGATGCCAATCAGAGGACATTTTGGACCTCATATCCTGTCATTTCTCTCCCCTCTTTTTAGAACGAAAACCTTTTTGTCACTGGAGACACAGGTACACAGCCCAAAACCGCCTGGGCGTGTGGCCCGCTTGCTTCATTAAAAACAGAGTCCAGTCAGACGGAAAGACACGTCCATTAGCCTTCTTCCTCGGACGCAGGCAGCTTGACCTGGGAGCAGCCAGAGTTAACGGGATGTGCCATTAAAACAGCTTTTGTCAGAGCGTGTTCTCCGCCATTTCACATCCTCCTACGGCTGCGCGGGCTGCGGGGCTGAAGTGTAGATAATGGGAAGGCGGCGATGAGTGGGGAGGTCCCCTATGTGCCCGCTCTACCTGTGCTCTCTCAACCACTCTGCCAGGCAGCTCTTTGCAGAAGCAGCCTTTATGTGCATCGTGGCAGAGGAATAAGGCTAACATTTCATCCGTGCTTCCTGGGTCCTGGCTGCTAAATGAAACACTTCAGATGCATTACCTCATTTAAAGTTACAATCCCAGGACTGTGCACTCTCATCGCCTCGTTTTGACTAGGAAAGAGAGCAAGGCTACAACAAATTAAGTAACTTGCTCCAAAGATAAGAGATAATATGTGATAAAAGCAATATCCCAACGTGCATTCTCTTTCTGCTTTACCATTCTGCTTCTAATATGATGCTTTTATCTCCACGGAAGGCAAAGCAACAGAAAACGCAATGAAGAACAAGAACAATTATTGCTGTGCCTATTGTCTATTATTGTTATTATTTTCATTGAAACCTGCATTTGTTGAGGGTTTGCTACATGCCATGCCCTTGACTAATGACTCCAAGTATACCAATTAATTTCCTTTACAGTCTAATGAAGCAGGCATTCTATCTGTTCCCATTCTCTAAAAGTGGAAATAGAGGCTTAAATCCGTTACCTAACAAATGTCAGTCAGACATTGATCCTAGATCAGTCTGACCTCAAATCAGAAGGAGGAAATGATGGTGACTTGGACGGAGGGAATGCATGGAGACAAGTGAACGCTTTTGAAGTGTCTTTGTTTCTTATAATTGGTTATGTGTGGTTGAAATGAAATAGTTTAATAGACATTTATGGGTACCTGCTGCTATGCGTCATTATGCCGAACCCAAATATATTAAGGTAAATATCACACAATCTCTGTCTTGTGATGTTTATAAGCAAGAAAAGCAACAGACACATGGACAAAAATGATGACACTCGGCTGTATATTTTATTAGTGGAATAATAAAATAATAATAATAATAATAGCAAACAGTTCTGACCATGTTTCAGCCATGCCTATGAATGTGATACATATACATTTATTTTTTAATACCCTTAGAAATTTGATGTGATAGATGCTACAACTATCCCTATATTACAGGGCAGATAACTTCTGCAAGTTCACAGAGCTAGCCATATTCTATGAGAACGAAGATGAGGGATCTATTAGTTCTGCCTGGCTGTGGAAGGGTGGGCTCATGGTCTGGAATGAATCCTACAGGAAAACAGAATTTGAAATAGGGGAAAATAGAACCAAATCCCAAGTAAAAAGATGAGTACTGAAAACAAATGGTGGTTAGTGTGAGCTATCTTTCAGTTTACCACAAATTCTAGGACTTGAATAGAGTTAGGGATTCTACTTGAATTCTAGCTGCAAGACTCACTGGTTCTTAGACCTTGGGCTTAGGTATTCTAGCTGCAAGACTCACTGGTTCTTAGACCTTGGGCTTAGGTTCATTGTGTGACAAATGTGCATCCTAATACCTGTCTCACACAGGGTTGTGGTGAGAGATAATTGTGATAAAGCACGGACCAGCTCCAGCAGAGGCTCTGTCTGGGGCATAATAAATGCTCAATAAATGTTAGTGGGAGGACACTGGGGTGGGCCGTTCAATTTCCCCTCCACTGAAGGTCTGGTGGTCCCAGCTGCTGGTACTGTTGTCAGAACAGCCATTTGCTCTCAATCCCTTTGGCATGCCCCTGACTGCAGAGTCACCTTGGTCAAGGTCATTTCCTTCTTAGTGCAGCCCCCAGCCAGTGACTGATCACTGCAGGGCTGAAAAGGCTTGCCCACTGAACCCAATTCTAGACAACGTCGATGGGCCATGCTACTCCAGAGTTCCCGTTAGGGTCAGCCAAGGCTTTCCTGGGCCTCGATATTTTTTTCTCTCTCCTGGATTTCTCTCTGCTCTCTTCCTCTCCCTAATGCAGGGGTCCTAAGAGGATGCTTAATAAGCATCCTGCATGATAAGCCCTATCTCAGAACATATTTCTCAACTAGCTTTGATGATCAGATTGTTATGGCAGAGGTGCTGCAGCCTAGCACAGGCAAAGATGCTGAGTATGTAATCAGTCCAGGCTAGCATTTTAAGATGTGTGACAAATGCAGATGTGTTGGAAGATAGCTGTCCATGATGCTAATTGCTTGACAAGGGGACTTGCCTTTTGTCCTACGTGAGCCCACACAGCCCTTCATTTAAACTGTTCATTTTTCATATAATCGCTGCTCATCCATTTTACAGATGGGGAAATTGGGTTTGCAGAGCTGAAAAGATTTGCCAAAGTCCCATAGCTTTAGGCAGTAGAGCTGGCATCCTTGGGCTTCCAGCCTAATGGTCCTTTCAGGACCGGTTTTGGCTGAGAGTATCTTGCCATTTTTCTGTGTCTGAAATTCTCTTGAGCTGCATCAGATTTGTGGCATCTCCAGATAGAAGTGGAGTTTTCTACCCTACAGGACCTTGGAAGTCCAGGGAAAGGTCTTTCTCTCCAGCAGCATTCTTCCTTCTCTCCAAGGGCTGTCAGCCAGGGATGGCCAGGGAAATGATGGAGCCTTAAAAGGTTAATTACCATTAATCATTATAAGAAGGTGGCTTATTATCAATTCATAAATTCAGAATAAATTTATTTTGCTGACAAGCAAAATATCCCATTTGCCCTATAGACCCTGTTTTCATTCTGAGAAATAAATAATTTTTTTTCCACATTATGGTCTTTGTAGAAACCGCCGTCTCTTCCAACATGCCATGTGGAGAAAAGTTTAATTAAATTCATAAAGTTTGTTAAATTATTCCAAACTTATCAAAAGCCTTTAAGACTGCATGTGTCTGAGTATCTGTGCATGCCCAGATGTACAGTTGCATCTATAAATAGAGATACATAGAGGTTGCTAACCAACACCTTCAAAAGTGTGTTTTATAGGTGACTCATAGATGAATTTTATTATAAAAGTTATCCAAAACTTTTCATGTATGATATTGTACTAAGCAAAATCATTATGCTTTCAAGGTTTTTACTTATAAAACTCAATATTGCCAGAAACCAGGCTGCAATTAAGGTAATATTGAAGGTGTGCCTTTCCTTCATCATCCTCCAGAATTTGTTAAATTGTTTGCATTTTCATGCAAGGAAGTACAAAGCAAAACAAAATGATCCAAAATAGTAAATATAATAAGAATAATCGATATCCACCATTATAGAGTTTTAGAGTTTTATTAGGTTCTATAGTATTTATAATCTTAAATATTTTATTTAATTCCAGTTAAGCCTTACATAACCTTAAGAGAAGGATGAGATTTTAACTCCAGTTTACAGAGGAAACTACAGTGTAAGGAAGTTAAGGAAGTTGACAAAATCACATATGGGGTAGATAATGGAGCTAGAATTTAAACTCTAGGCATTCTAATTCTAGGGCTCTTGTTCCAAATATAAATACATTCCTATCTCACCTGTAACCAATTAGTTCTGATAAGTAGCACCTTTCTAATCTATTAAAATCTGTATCATGTGGTGCAAATGGAGTATGTGGCACATAGGAGGTGCTCAGCAAATCTTGATAGTGCCAACCTGAACTTGATATTTATTTAACATTTCTTTTGATATTAGGTCTTTCAACAAGTGACATTGTGTAACTGAAGAGTTTCAATACCTTGGGTATTAAATAATGAAACAATTTTTTTTTCAACTAACTCCCCATGTGCTGTGTTGAATTCTTCTGTCTTGATGGATTATTGGCTGGGTCCCAATCATTTCTTGGTTATTAGAAGGGTTTTATTCCAATATTTAAGGCTCAGCCATGTTTATTTTTTGTTGCTCTCAGGTTTAGTTTTTTCCAAACTCAAATCTGTATCTCAAACTCCATCTAAATCTCTTCCTTCTTGCCTCATAGGCTGAGTTGTAGCTTTGGTAGCTTAGGGGGAGGGTGGCAGGTGCTGGTTCTCAGATGTCTTCTTTCTTTTTGCACAAAGGGTGAATGTTTTCTTACTTGACTAGGGGAAGGACCTCTCATTACCTGCCTCTTGTCATTAGCTGCTTTTCTAGCCCACTGTCTACTGATTCAACAGACCCTTCAAATGACGGGCTCATGCCAGTTGGCTTCCCTTAAACATCACAATGAGGGCACTCAGACGTGAAACGTGTGACATTTGGAGAGGGGTGGTGGTTGTCTGAGAAGTTGGTGTCATCGATACTGTCTGATCTCAGCAGCTGAAACGTTTTGAAGCCCATTCTTCTACATGTTCTTGGAGCATCACTCTGACTTAGTGTGGTGAGGGCCTTGCTTAAACGTGACGTAGCAACCGTTGTCCTTGATCCTACATGGACTCAGCATTGAGCTCCTTTTTTACTTCCTCTGGGTACCCAGGTGTTGCAATAATAAGAAATCCTCAAAGAGTGGGCCAGAGCATCATCCTTCTGGAAGGAGGAGACTGGGAAGATCACCGCGGTCTCAGATCTCACACTTCCTCCATTGCTCACTCACCATGTGACCCTAGAAAAATTTCCTTTCTCTGGAAAGGGCTTTTCAGATCTCTGAATGAAATGAAGTGGTTGGGCACTTGAGCTTCTAAACAACTTTCAGATTTAAAAGTCTATGATTTCATGTCATTCACTCTTCTTCCAAATCAAATTCAAGCATACGTTGCATATAGCTTGCCTTCATTAAGTAATGCTTTGAAAGAAACTAAATTCTCAACCCTAAGGGAATAAAGGTACCTATACAATGAAATATTGAATACCTATTAAAATGTTTCTAAAGGCATTTATCAACATGAGAAAATGGCTATCACAGAGCCTTAAAAAGAATAAGAAAAAATATAAAGTACACTTTCCACTCTGATACTTGACAGGTGGAAAATGGTAAATGAAGTCAAGGCAGAGAAAAAAAATTAACAAACTATAAATAGCTACTTCTAAGATGTAAGGTTATGTATGCATTTTTGTTTTCTTTAATTTTTGCAGTTGTTCTAAAATTTCTCAAGGTGATTATATATTCTTATCAGGGGGGAAAAGTACATTTTCAAAGACATTACTTTTCATATGAATTGGGGATGATTTTGAGTTAAATTAGAATATCACAAAAAGCCTACCCTTCTAGCTTTTCTATGAGATCAATTATCTATCTTTGAGATCAATTTCATGTAAGAGATGTATATCACATTTCAAGAAAAGCAATGAGTGTCCATCATAGGTGTGTTTGTCTTTATGTATATGGTTTTTTTTAAAAATTATTTTTTGTGTTAACATATACAACACAAGATTTTCCATTTTAACCACTTTCGAGTATAAAATTCAGTGGTATTAATTACATTTACAATATTATACAACAATTAACAACATTCATTACCAAAACATTTTCATCACTTCAGAGTTTGTACCCATTAAACCATAACTCCCCATTCTACTCCCACCCTCACAGCCCCTAGTAATCTCTAACCTACTTTCTGTCTATTTGAATTAGCTTATTGTAGATATTTCATAGAAGTGAAATCATACAATATTTTCTCTTTTGTGTCTGGTATTTATTTTAATATTGCCCATGGAACTGATTTCCAGATGTCCAGTGAACTTACATGTAAAATCTCATGGAGCTAAGTGGACCGTCTGGCACAAGGCTATGAATTAATCATATTGTTTTTATTCCTTCTAATGGAGGAGAAATGCAAAAACATCAGTGACCTCAAATTTTATAACTCATTCTTCAAAATGTATTTCTCAATTCAATTTGTAATTCTATCAAAATTATACTCTGCCCAAATTCCTCTACTCTTGGAAAACTATCAGCAATTAGTGGTCTGATGCTTGAAATTTGTCACAGCCAACATGTCCACACCTCCGTGCCTGCCGTTGGCCATGGCCCCAATCTCAGCCTGTTTCCAGAGAAGGCGAATTATGTTTGATAAGGGGGTACATGTGCAAGAGGGAAATATTGGGGTCAAAGCAGAATCTTGCTTGGCAAGTCCATTTTTTAAAAATCTAATGTATTCCTTTAGATTCATTCCTTGTGCAGAGAAAAAGATTTATTCAGAGGAAGTCGCTAAGGTAATAAGAAAATATAAATCTTTTAGCTGATTGTGGAGATTTTTAAATGATGCGGAGAATGAAGCTGAGCTTGGGTTTCCAGGTAACCTAGGAATTGGGGCATGGGCGTCAGTATCAACTTCTACCCCATACTTCCCCCCCACAGAAGCAAAACATTTCTGTAAGCCTCGTTTTGCTCATATTTAAAAGAGGCAAAAGCCTTCCTCTATTAAAGGGTGAGGGGAAGCTTAATGAAATGAGGCTAATGAAGAGCTTTTGACAAAAGCTGCGTTCTGATATTATAATATGGTATCAGGACTAAGATCGATTACCTTGCCTGAGGCTTAGAAACAATATCCTTCTTAGGCAGGTGTAGACAGAATGATGCAGTGGCTCTTATTCATCTTTGCACACCTGAGCTGACTTCTTTGGAAAGGGGTTTTTGGCTGATTTAAACTCCCCGGGATTGGAAATCTCTCCCTCCAGGAGGACAGTGGCTGGTGATGCGCTCATCCCGGTGGCAGCCTCTGAGGGTCTCAGTTTCACCTTTCAGCTGTCCGAAACTCAGCTGTCTCGCTGACATGGGGTGAATTGTGTTCCCCCAGAAGATATGTTCAAGTCTTAACTCCTGGTCTCATGAATGTGATCCTATTTGAAAATAAGATCTTTGTAGATGCGATCAGTTGAGATGAGACCAGCCTGGATTAGGGTGGGTCCTAACCCAATAGGGCTGGTGTCGTCAGAGAGGAAAGTCGGACACGAGAGGAAGAGACAGGGAGAAGGTGGCCCCATGATGGAGGCCACGTGTAAGTTCTGCCACGGACGGGGGCAAGCCACTGCCAGAACCCCACAGACTTCAGAGGAAGCCTGGCCCTACAGACAACTTGATTCCAGACTTCTAGGCTCCAAAACTGTGAGGCAGTAAATTACTGTTGTTTTAAGCCATCCAGTTTGTGGTACCTTGTTCAGGCAACCCCAACAAACTAAGGCACCCCCTGTGTTTGAGAAGGGAAGTACCTGAGAATAGGTGCCCCTCTGAAAGGAGTGGAGGGCTTATTACTCTGCACCCCTGAGCATGCAAATACAATCAGCACCTGAGTTAACTTGAAAGCCCCCATTTATGGCCTTGTTTACAAACCTCCGGGGTGACACACACCAATCTGCATCTCCTTGACATCATCAATATCTATGCAGATGTTTGCTGAAGTAAACAAATCTCTGGAGGATACTGGGTGTTCACGGGTGGAAATTTCAGGTGCTTCCCCAGTTTTAAAAGAAGCACGTTTGTGAATTTTTCAGTGTGTTCCTCTGGATGAGATAATAGTAACCCAGGGCCTTCTGAAGTATCTACACAGCCAAGGCAGCTTCTTAAGCACAGGACATTTTGGTATAAAACTTGCAGGCAGTGAGGCAGGAAGGTCACCTCGCTGTGTAACCCCCTGTTTTAAAAGATTATTTAGAAGCATCCCTAGTGATCTGAGTGTAATTTTGTTCAACCTTTATTTAAAAATCCACCTTTATGACGGCCAATTTTTACTGGCCCCTTAGGTGATAACTTAAGACAGATTTCTCTCTAATAGTTTTATAATAATTTAAGTGTCAGACTCATTCATCTCATTTTATTTCCCACATTCATAAAAGGAATCTGGGGTTCTCACCAGTGGTGAGAAAGGAAATCAGGTATCTGGAAGGAAGGGGCAGGTTGCTAAGACCCTCCGCCGCGCTGTGACTCTGCCTTGATTTCTAGTGCTTTCAGACCCCTGAGCCTCGGCATTCTGGACCTGTGGCTAACCAGTCCTACATGCAGACACTATCTCTGCTTCTAAAAGGTTGTGTGGCTTTGAGAATCAGTTGACTCATATGCAAAATGGAGATAAGGCTTTCAAGTGTTTTGTTTGACTCAATGAAACAACCTGTGAAAGTGTCTAAGAAAAGTGGGTAACTCAAAAACACAGAGCATTTCTGAATCCCTGAGGGAGGGTCCAGGGTCCTCAAACACTATCGCCACCAGCGTTTCCTATCTTAGTCTCCTGTCTAATCCACCATTTCTCTTTCTTCTACTCTATACAACCATAGACAAAAAATGAGTTGCTATATATTCCAGGTCCTGAGTTTTCCAAAGAAACTCTGTTGCAAGGAGACCAGCATACACAGAGCTGAGAGCACATGCAAGGTCTCCAGACAAGGCTGCTCCCTACACTCCCCACCTTAGTTTTATTTGTAGAGATTAATCTGTGTGTTCTGCAATAACATGCCGGTAAATTCTGAATTCTCCACCAACACGAGGTCTCCGAAGAAACATACACCCATGTACAGGAAATCCAAAATCCTA
Organism: Chaetophractus vellerosus; assembly: GCA_004027955.1. Lineage (NCBI taxonomy): Eukaryota > Metazoa > Chordata > Mammalia > Cingulata > Chlamyphoridae > Chaetophractus > Chaetophractus vellerosus. The sequence goes on along the minus strand of PVKH010005683.1, from coordinate 10,839 downwards.
AAAGGAAGAATAAATTAAATTGCCACATCATTGTGTGACTTTCCTTTAGAAAAAGAAATAATATTTCTTTCTGTCGTTGATCAAGACACAGTCATTGTTGAGTGCTGCAGACAAACGAAGGTCCATGTAGCATCAGTTATGGGGCAACTTCTTCACTGAGAAAAAGAGAACGGAGCAAAGTTCTGAGAGTTTCAGAACTTAGAAAGCTAGAAAGTAAATACATGGCACTAATTCTTCGAGTAAATGTAGCTAAAGACTGAATTTGCAAACTCTTTCAACCCTAGCTAAATATAACTCAGAGGTTTGAATTACTATAAACTCACATTACATTTATCTACAGGAAGAAGATCTCATACTAAGTGCTATTCCAAATGTAGAAAAAGATCCCAGGCTGTGAATTCATTCTCTTTTCAGCATATTCCACCAAGGTTGCTTCAGTTGTAGATAGTAGTGATATTTCTATTTAGTTCATTTTCTCACTTGGTGGCGTATCTATTCCAAATACGATCTCATTATCTGCAAGGAGGCAGATTCCCTCTGGACCTTCCAAATTAGGGCATTAGACTCGCTTGTTTATACCTTCCAAACTCATTCATACACGGGCAATGCTATCTCATCTTTCAGAGTGCAGAAACTCACCAATCCACTTTGCAAAAGATAAAGAAAAATGAAGCTAGTATTTCTCTTTGCTACGCCTGTATTTACAGCCTCGCCACAATGTAGTTCTTTCTGCTACCCTCTCTGATGGGCGCTAATGCAGAGCCAATGCATTTTGTTCCAAGTGCGGCTTAATGTACCCACAGATAAATCTTCTGCCCTGCTCCGCATCAAAAACATCTCGTGAGTCTAGGTAAATTATATGCCACCGCTCTGGTTTTGTCTACTAATTTTTTAATGGACATGAAATATTCAGGGTGATTTGTGAGGCTTGAAATAACTCTCATGAATCCATCCTGGCATCTCCCTTGTTGAGAATACATTTCTAACATGCTCATGTCCATTTGGGGCTGAAGTTTTCTAACTATGTTAGGATCCACAGGCTGAACTGATGAAAAGATGGAGTATAGAAGCCGCTTCGGGATTCAGTCTCTAGATCTTCCCTTTCCTCCTTGGCTGCCAAGGGCTTTTACTTGTAACTCCTTGAGGCTTCAGCATCCTGGCGTATTTACTGGGATAGATGGAGGGAGTCTACTTCATGGGCTCCTAAGACACTTTGTTTATGTACTGAGGATCTTTTCCCCACCAAATAGATTGAAGTTATAAAATATCGTGAAGGCAAAACTCTTTAACTATAAGAGAGAACACAGGGCTCTGAATAATAAGAACAAGATAATAGCTGTCAGGCACCTGAACTAGACAGATTAAAACTGCTCCTTTATTTTAATTGGTTGGTTGGTGTAAGATGTAGAACAGGATTTTTGTGTTCAGAAATTGGGGTTTATATCCAAATTTACCAATCATTAGCTGTGAGAGCTAAACATTTAACTTGAGATTTCTGCACCTTCATTTTCTCTTCTGAAATTTGAGGAAATTAATGTCACTGTCAAAGGGTTATTTTGTGGATTAAAAGGATTAGCATCTATTATGTGCCCAGCATACAGCCAGGGCTCAGTTGTGGTTAATTTCCTTCTTTCCCTTCTGGTTTATTTTTGTAATAGCTCCTTATTCTATACTACCCAACTTTGCAATCATTTAGGGAGCTGCTTGGGCAGGACTTTTGCACACACTTTCATAGCTGATGCTCACAACAGTGCTCCACGGTGGATATTATTATCCCCACACAACAGAGGAAAATGCTGAGGTTACAAGAGGTCAGGGAAACTGCTGAAGGCACACCTTCTCTGCACCATAATGCCAGGACTCAAACCTCATTGGTCTGAACACAAAGTCCATGTATGTTGGGTCAAGTGTGCCTGTCCATTCTTCATATCATTCGACTTTCCTCCTGCAGGGTGACAAACATCCCTAGAATATAATATTCCCCTTCTTCTTTTTCTACTATATTATGAAAATATCTCAGGTTGCTCTTACCAGCTAATCAATTCCCTATTGCCACCCTAATTTCATAAGGGTTTTATGAGTTACATGTTTCTCACTGATTAGAGATTTCTTACCTTGTTTGGATACATTTCTTATCCCCATTTTTAACACATGCATCCGTTCTTGCCTTTTATTTTTTACACACCCATTCCTGTATTTTTATTATCTTTGATGGCAGCTTGGGATTTTAGTATCTCACATTATTGTCCATTTATTCTTTGCTTTATTTATTCATTTATTTTTCTCTACTTCCACTTGTATTTATCACTACATAGGCTCCCTATTTCTCCAGATGCATTAAGTTATTAACTCCATCTATTTCTTCCCTGTCTTCACCTACAATAATATTACTTCACATAATCATTCCTCTTCGACTTTGTCTACTGGATATCCAATATCTGCAGCTTGTGTTTTCCCTTAGTTACCATAGGCTCTTATTCTGAGCCCAATTTTGAAAACAATGAAGTTTTGATCATGATTTTCCAGCCTTCCCCTTCAACGACTTGAGTCATAACCTCTCTAGTTACCAAGCCTGGTACTTTTACCACTTAGAAACGTGAATAAAATATTAAATTCAAAAGCCGCCCTGTCCTATATCGCAAGCAGTCTGCCACTGTTTCTTCCCTTCTTCTCTCTGTGCAATCAGAGCTATGTTTGCTGATTAGAAATGATCCAGTCTGAAGGCCCTCGCCTTTTTATTCAGTTGTGAAAAGGAATTGTCACTGTGGTTGGGTTTGTGAGCGTGCTGGTCATTTTCAGTGTCAAGTCCTGTATGGTAAAATTAGAGAACAGAGCCCTGGAAGCATCTTTACATGTCACTTTGAAAAGTGGCATAGGATTGTGGAATTTAAAAAGTCAACTTGGGAGTTGAAGGTTCACTTACCAGCTGTGCCATTTGGAAGAAGTCCCCTAACTGCTAGGCCTCACTTTCCTCTTCTGCAAAATACATAGGAAACACACAAAGAAACATATCCACCTTACAGAGCTGTAGGGTAGCTCAAATGACATGGCATTTAGTATCATCACAAATAAATGGCAATTAAATATGAAGCTGGTCCCGCCATGATGCGCATCTTCAATATTCCTTGAGTATCAGCACCATGTGGTCAACTGGTCTGTATTTTATTAATTGAGTGGCAGGGTACTCACCACTTCCAGGCTTTCCCATTCCACCTCCAGATGGTACTGATACATAAAATATCTATTCAGTTTTGGGCAGGGACTATAACATAGTTCAGGATGTTTATTTGAAACTGTTCTGTACAGAGAGAGCCAACATCTGTTTCCATCCAAAGTCCACCCACTGGCACTTGATTCTCTTTCTCTTAGGCCACATGGGACATTTTCATTACAATCGTGAAAGTTCTTCACATGCTTGAAAAGGGTTCCCAAGGGCTTCCCCTCACCCTTTCCATAGTTTCTGGTCTCCCTCCCTACCCATCCCCCAGCCCTATCCCAGGCATCCTCTTGTCTCAGGTCGGGAATGTTCAAGTGTGAAGAGTGCCAGAGTCCCATTTCTGTGTGAAATACTTCACGAGCAGCCACCAAGAACTCACATGTTTCTTGTTTTGGGCAGTCCACGTCTCTTTTCAAAGCCCACGATCAAAATCATTCTTTTGTAGCTACATCTAGCAGCAATTAATTTTAATTAGGTTTATAATCAAGCAGAAACCTCAGTTTCTTTTCTTCTGCCTACATTCAAGAAGTTTTTAGATCCAAACTCAGAACCTTACATTTAATTTGGGTCCTTTTGATTCATCAGTACAATCCATTGTGATTCCAAGATTAGCCAAGGAATTCATTTACCTATTTCACAAATGCTTTGTGAAGACTCACCGAGTTTCAGACATTGTTCGAGGCTCTGAGGACATCAGTCAACAAGGCACATCTTTGCTCACATTAATGGAACTAACTAAAGTTTCCATTAATGCAAACAAAAATACATCTTTGCTTGCATTAATGGAACTTAACTGGGTAGACAGCTATTAAAAAACTAATTTCAAAACACACTATATAATCACAACAGTGATAAAAGTGATATCAAAGAGGCTTATAGCAGGGTCCTGATTTAGTCTAGGGGATCAGGAAAGTTTTCCTTGTGGATGTAACTTTGATTTTTAAGTGATGTGCAAATCACTTTGTCTTTTAAGGAATGAATAAGAGAGTGCACACAATGGGAAAGATGTGTAGAGATGCCTTGAGGACAGAAGGAATATGGCAAATCCAAAGATCTAAAAGAACAGATACTAACACATGTAGGAAGAAAAGAGAGGCACAGATAAGCCAAAAGAAGTAAGCCAGGGTCATGCTATGAAGGAATATGTAGGACTATTAAGGATTTTGGTTATTTTCTTAAGAGGAATGAGAAGCTAAAGGCTTTTAAGGAATGGGAGAGGATGGGGGGCAAGACAAGAGTTACATTTTTAGAGGATCATTGGGCAGCTATGGTGTGAGAAAATGCATTCAAGTGGGAACAAGATGTCTAAGTGGCAATTCATGATTGTAATAACAGTCTACTTGAAAGATAATGGAATGTTGGACATGAGTAGTAGAGAGAGGGAGATGTGGGTAGATTTTGAGGGCCATTCAGGAGCAGGACTATATAGAAAGGAGAGATTAATTGGAAAAGAGAATGAAGATGAAACAGATATAAAGGATGATACCCAGGTTTTTGGTTTGTACATATGGGTGGATGCTAGTGCTATTTACTGCGTTTGGAGCACTGAAAGTGGATAGAGTTGGTCTGGGAGAGCATGAATTAAGTTTGTGATGTGTTGAGTTTGAGGTGCTCACTGGCTATCCAAATGGTGATATCATTTAAAGTTGATATTCATTACTCTTTCTACTTTCCTTTTATCTGCAAATATACTACTACTTCTTGTCTCCTCATATATTTCAATATTCAGTGACTAATTATACTAGCATAGCTATAAATCCTTCTCCTGATAGTGTATGTGTGTATGTGCACACACGTGTGTGTGTGTGTGTATGTATGGTGAGAAAGCAAAAGTGAGAGCAAGAGCCAAATGAGGCAGAGGGAGCATCTATGTTAATTTGCTTCCATCTTGGTGATCTCTGAGGTTTTCTTTTGTGATGTTGCCCTATAACCATAACACAAGACTCTGGTTTTCCTGTATTAGATCTTCTTTTTTAAAAAATTATTTATTGAATTTATGCTCAAAACCAAGCTCTCAAACCCTCACCTGCCAAGTTGATTTAACTAGCCAGGTTCCTTGACAAAGTAACTACCCAATTATCAGATTTTTTATAATTGCTACATCGGGGCATTAAGCCTGAAAAATATGCATGTTCACGACCTCTGTGCCTCCCATATTTTTCATCCCTCCATTTTGAGTTTGAAAAATTGGCATGAAAATTGTTTTCTGACACTTCTTCTGAACCCTTAAATTATATATCTATGACTAATAGCGATGTCTCAGGATGTTCTCTCTAGGAGGAAATCTAGTTTGCAAATCTGTCCTTTGTTTTTAATTCTGCAATTTCCAAAAAGGGTAAGTACAGGGATGTTCTTTGTCCCCCACCCTTCCTCAGGCCCTCATAAGTCCGCTTCCCCCACTGCTAAAATGCACTTTCTTCATATTCTCAGACAGTTTAAGTTTTGCCTACATACACACATGTTCAAAATTAAACCAACAGCATGAGAAAATGGAAGGGACTTCCATGTTGAAAGAATTCACAATGAGGTTTAAACTCAAGCCAAGGCTGCATTTGCAAAACATCAACCATGGGTGCTATTAACAGACAAGGGACACTGTGATCACACTCCACTAACCTCAGCCTGCAGTTTTGGACATTTTGATCCAACCAGCCTCGTGGTCCTAACACTTAGCCCTGCTTCTTCACTTTCCACTTTTTTGTTTCCAAATCCCCATGATGTGGATGGTGACTTCTACTCAGAACGTGACTCCAGCATTGTAGACACAGCCACCTCCATAAATGGAGGTTTCTACAACTTTTCCAGCCCCCAAGACAGTTGTCACTCAGCCACTTGGACGTAACCACTGCACTTGCCCGGCACTCACCCTGCCCTTTCTATTTCTGACTTCGGTGCCAGGTGACGTTCAAGGGCTGAGTACCCACTTGCACGTTACCCTGTTCCAGTCTGCCTTGTTTCTCTGTCTCGTCTGGTATGATGAGTACTTCTGTTTGGATGGATAGTGGATTCCCTCTTCTATAGGTAATCAAATGGAGACTGGCAAACTTATAGGAGTATTTCAATCATCAACTGAAAGATTAAATGACCTTTAATACCTCTTTCAATCCTGAGCTTCGAATTACACCAAATATACCCATAGACTATATAGAAGTAAATTCTGCCCAAGCCATACTATTTTATGCAATGCTTTTCAAAAATCTATTAAAAGACCTCAGACTTCATGTAAAGTTCATATAGGAGGATTTTGTCCTTTACTGCACGGTTGGGCTAAGTAATCCTTCTCAGGCTGCAGGGTTGCTGTGAGAATGGCTGCTTATCTGGAAAAGGGCCTGAGGTGTCCTGTTAGGCTCTTTAGCCCCTGTTCGCTGAGCTGCCTGACTTTCCCAAAAGGAGAAAGCAGACTCTGGGACTGTCTACATATCCCATGACATGATTTACCTAGTCAACACGTCTCCTCTACAGAAATGCTGGAGTGGTCCTCTATGCAATGTGCTTCCTGTGTTTTGTTGAAATGCTTCCGTGGCTTCCTGTTGCCTGTATCAATGTGTCCGAAATCCTAGGCCTGGCCTTCGAAGCCCAGAAAGACAGTCCCTCTAGCTTTAGCTCACACAGCGCCCCCATCTTGAGCCTGGGTTTCAGTATTACATGATAGCTGTGCTTCACGGAGCGTGCCAACCGGCCTCACACCGTTTGGTTTTGCCCTCAAGTTTCCCCTTGCTTTCAACATTTAACTTGAACTTCATTTCCTTTTGGACGTCCTTTTTAATCTGAATTATATTCCTCTGTAAAGACGAGTCATTGCATTGGTTACACTGACAATAGAGCCTTTATGACCTTCTCTCAAAGTTTGTTTCACTGAATTCGTATTACTTTTGCATCTATTTCCTTCGGTGAGCTCCATAAAGTAGAAATCCAGGTCTCATTCATTTTTATACCTTTTTGGTGCATCCCAATTCCTGGCATATTGTAAGTGCATGATACATATAAGTTGAATGAATATTTGTTAATTCATTATATAAATATGATGAACATAGTTGTATTATATTTGTATAATTTGACATTCCAAATTATTTTACAACCATTACAGTTATGGATAAAGTAGTTCAAAAGTAAAGATTTCTTGTCTGTTTATCATGACATTATTCTAAATATCCAACAATAACTATTTCATCTCTTTTCAAAAATTATTTGAACTCAAGTTCCTCAAAATCTTTTCTTTATCCACTGAAAATAATGCTCAATTTAAAATTTATGTCAATGTTACAAAAACATTTTCTTATCGTCACCTTCAATATCTTCAAAGTAAAATAAACTCTTGTAATTCCACTCACCTTTACTGATAGCATTTCATAGAGGTCTAAATTAAAGCCCATGAACTCCCAGAGAAATTATGGGGAGGAAACCTAGGGAAATTTCTACCATTTGTTTTACACACCTGATGGACAGCATCCTGGCAAATGACATAGTATTTTAATCTAGATTAATCACTTTGAACTTTACCTTGGCTAAATGTGGTAGGTCGTTTGCCAGGCTCTGACAAATTCACAATATTTTGCAGACTCCTGCCAAAACAGGGATGCCACAGCATTGCCTTAGGCACCCTTTGGCTGTCACACATGGTACAACTGTACCGAGCCCCATTCACATTCTGGCTCCGTAGCTTGCTTTCTTTTTCCTTTTTATCTCCTTTCTTCCTATCTTTCTTTTTTCCACCCCTTCTTTCTCTTCAAATCCTTCATGATGGGTCATCTATTCCAGACTTGGGGGCTTAAGAAAAAGTACCTAGTGATAAGTAATAAACTCGTGGTTATTAAGAACAGGTTCTTTTTAGTGAGATAATGTTGGGTGTAGTTCCCTCTTCCCCAGCACTGGCTGTATGATCTTGAGCAAGATACACACTTCTAGTAGACCTTGTTTTCTCATCTGAAATGCCTGTTTCAGGGAATTGCTGTCATGATTGAATGATGCACTACATGTAAAGCACAACATCTGACATATAGTAAAGTCTCACTTAAGGTGAGTTCTCTGTTACGGGTTTCTTAAAAGGTCTGTCCAGGGGCCATCTGCAACAGGGACCAGACTTTCATTTGGAAAAAAAAAAAAATCTGAGTTCCTGCCAAGCAGAGGCCATCTTATTCATGGTTACATTTCCAGCCATTTGGAGACTGCATGGAATACAGCATAGACAAGAAAGGAGATAACATGGATTTAAAGGCACTATGTGTCAGGTCCTTCCTAACCATTTCACAAATATCTTCTCACTTAACCCTCACAATAATCCTACAAGATAGCTGTTATCATTCCCATTTTTCAAAAGGAAAAACATGGCTCTGAGAGCTGAAATAGCTTTTTCTGCAAGATTTCAATGCTTGTAAATGCCAGACAGAAACCCAGATGTGTCTGTCTCCAAATTTATGTTTTCATTTTCCAAAGAAAAACTGGTATTGGGTCTAGACTAAGGTCCTCATTCCTGAAACATGTTTTGAAGATTTTGAAACGGTTACAAGGTGGGGTAACTTCTGTGGTCAACTCAGTTTCAGAAATAATAGTTCCCACTAACAAACCAAAAATGCTCCCTCCCATTTGCAAGACTTCTCAGAGCCTCGAATGAGCGAATATACTTCACTCTAAATCTAGAGTGTGAGGGAGCTATTGTGTTGGATGACCTTCTGCAGGACATTCTGGGAAACCCTGATTTAGGGAATTATAAGTTAGTGTCCAGAAGTTCCACTAAAGGGACCTGTATTTTGATATGTTTCACATTATTTGGTAAAATAACATATGACCAAATCTGTTCTTTGAGTACCTATACAAAGCCCAATACTGAATCTTGTGAGGTAGGCAGACATTCCTCAGCAAATATTATGATGATGTTTACTGAGGGCAGATCTACACAAATTGTGCATTTTCCAGTAGCACATTCTCCCAGGTTATTATATAGGGCATTGCATTGGAGACCTGTTTCCTGAGTGCCAGAGCACCAGACATCCAGCTGCTGTAAATCACCCAAGAAAGGTGATCATTAAATAGATTAAAATGCATGGAAATTACCTAAATGTGGACCATTAGATTAAATGAAGCAGCTACAGTATAATCCCCTGATTGCTCCAGGAACTTTATTTAGATTATAAATGTACCAGTGTTTGGGCCCATCACATGATTAAGGAGAATATTACAAATCTTACTGCTTCCCCCACCCCCTCTACTAAGGGTCTGCAATTGAAATTCTTCCAAGGCTTAATAAACAGTTACCTCCAAGAAAGCACTTTCTAGACCAATCTGCATTTCGATGTGGTTCAGAGCAAAACCTTATCTCTGTTTGGCATGTTTGCAGGAATAACAATGTTTAAATAATGTCTGAAATGGAGCATAAAAATCCTTTGTAACTCAAATGGACACATGGAGAAATCTTAAGCTTCAGCTCACATTACTTTTTTGATATTTCTTTCAAGACTGACAGAAAGACATCACCATTTACAGAAAGTAAGCCTCCATGAGCCCTGCGCATATTTTTGATGTAGTTCTAGCTTGCAAACTCCCCTCATAACTCTAATAAATGCCAATTTCAGGAGCAAGAGTGGTTAGAGTTCTAAATTTTTCATGAAATTCTATGTGAAATTGTAGTAGTATATTTCTTTCTAACCTGGTCACTTGAAATAGAGGAGGGAAAAAAAACAGTGTACATGTGTATGCCTTCAAAGAATGCCTCTTAATTGGAGTCATTTAGGTAGTGCTGGATAACTTCTTTTTGGCAGAGAAAACGATCAGCCAATGCGTTTTTTTCTCCTTTATGTCAAGTGTGTTTTTGGTCTCTTATTAGATGATTTCATTTTATTGAAGCCGAAATCAAAGAAGGGAAAGGAAGAGAAAGGAGTTCATGGTAGTCGATGTCTATCCAGTGCCAACAACTGGGCTAGGTGTTTCCCATACTACTGCGGTTCGTGGCATTTAATTTTCATCCCAGCCTTTCCAATCAGATACTAGAAACATTTTCTATCAATTAAAAAAAAAAGTTCAAAAGTATTAACAATAGTCTACCATGACAGAATCCAATTTTTAACCTGTTTCTATCTTGAGCAAGTCCATGCTCTTCCCACTATGTTCTGTGGTTTCGTTGAGTGTCACAGGTGCCAACACAAAGACCAACACTCAGTGCAACCATAAAACACTGTGACTGCTGCTCAGGTGGGATCCTTGGTGGCAGGTGTTAGAAAATGGCGGTAGTGACTAATCCCAGGTCCCTGCTGTGAAATGGAAGAAGAATGGGGGAAAAGCAGAAACAGCTAAGAAACAACTAACAAAGAACTCAGATGTAAGAAGAGATAGGAAACTCTCCTACTGAGTCCACAAGGTCAATATTCAATAGACATCTACCTTCGCACACCTCTGAAACACATTACTGAAATCAAGTGATTAATTTCAACACTGTGAATTTAAGTAGATAGATACTAATTTCTTGAATTTGACTTTCCTCACCTCCCCACAGGGAGTCCATTCACCACCCATTGTACATTCTTCAGCTGTTTGCTCATAGGACATTCATAAGGACATGACACTCGATGTCAGATATTTAAAAAGGCAGACATTTACAGTAAACAGAGCCCTATGTGATAGTTAGCATT
>PVKH010005682.1:8872-21917 GCA_004027955.1 Chaetophractus vellerosus | reverse complement strand
TGAAGAGACAAGCCCTGGCATGTGCTTGATCACCCACAACTGATCTTGGGGAGAAAGCAGCCTGGGGGAGAAGGCAGAGACCTGGACAGAGAGCTGCCATTTTATCTTGCCTTGTGGTAGGACTCTAAGATTGCCAGCAGCCAACTTTTGGTGAGAAAGCATCTCTGATGATGCCTTGATTTGGACATTTTCATAGCCTCAAGACTGTAAGCTTTTACCCTTATAAATTCCCTTTATAAAAGCCAACCCATTACTGTTATGCATTGGCAGCTTTATCAGACTAAAACAATGTTGCTCTTAATTTCTTCTTCTACTTCTGTATTGTCCTCTATCATCATATTCCATCTGCCTGAAGATCTTCCTTTAATATTTACTTTAGTGTTTTCCTACTGACAATGAATTGTCTTAATTTTTTTAAAACAGCTAATATAGAATTCTAGGTTGAATCTATTTTTATCACTTTTAAGATACCATTCTATTGTCTCCTGGATTCCCTCATTTCTATTGAGAAGTCATCTATAATCCTATATTTGCTACTTTGCAGAAAATATGACTTTTTTTTCTGTCTGCTCTTTTGTGTGTGTGTGTGTGTGTGTGTGTGTGTGTGTGTTTTCAGGAGATACAGGGGATTGAACCCAGGACCTTGTACATGGGAAGCAGGCATTCAACCACTGAGCTACATCTGCTCCCTGCTTTTAATATTTATTTAATTTATATTTCATTTTTGCCTTTTTTTTCTTATGTAACATAGTGATTTTTCAAAATATTTATTCTGCTTGTAATTTCCTCAGTTTCTTGAATCTGTGGATTGGTGATTTTCTTCAGTTTGGAAAATTTTTGACCATTATCTCTTTTGTGCAATGCTCTCCTCTCTTTCTGATATATCAACTATGTATATGTTAGAATATTTCTCTTTTGTTGTATTCTTGTCCCTTCCCCCTTAATTGCTCTCTCTGTATTTCCACTTGGATATTTTCTACTGACTATCTTCAAGATCAATAATATTATCCTCAATTGCATCTAATTTGTTGTTATATGCATCATTACAGTTGTTATTTTTAAGATATGGCACTTTTTATTTCTGGAACTTCTATCTAATTCTTTTGTATATATTCTTTAGTGGCTTTGTATTGTCAACTAAGCTAGACTGAAATACATCGCCCAGAATTCCCTTCCTTACATGTTTCCAGATCAAGTGACCCACAAAAGACATTGAGTGTGACATTTGGAAGGCAGAATTAAAGCAGACTGCATGTTGATGTTGTTACAGCTCCTACGTGTTGCCACTTATCTGTTGGCTCACCCATTGCTGTGGGGTAGCAATCAGGCCTTCAGCCACTCTGCTTTCTTCAGCTTCTCTAAATCATCAGTCAAATGTGCTTCTAGCTCTGTGATGAAGAGCAAAAGCTTCTTGTTTTCAACAACTGCCATTGAAATTAGAGGCAGTGGGACATCAGTGTGGATTTCAGTCCATCCTCAAGTGTTCCCGCTAATTCTTGTGGATTCCAGTTTATTCTCAACTCTCCCAGCTTTTTATCCATCTTCCTTTCCCAAATGCCTTCATTTTAGACATCAATCTCCAGTACCAGAAGCAAGGATCACCACCTTACAGAAACTGTTTAACCAGTTCTCACATTGTGTAAGGACAAATCCCTATAATAAATCACTTATATTTATAAACATTAAAAAGGCCATGGATGTCATCTCGTATCAGAAAAAGAGTAACCTTTCTCTACCAGACAGATAGAGCTAGAGGCTGACACCTTAACTCCTTCACAAATGAGCCAGTTTTAGGCTGGATTCAAGTTTTGGTTAAGACTCTTTCTGTCTCTGATTTTACCTGTCTCCAGCCCAGAGACCTCCATTGCTTCCAGCTAAGAGCCTGATATTTCCTGGGTCCCTTTTGTCCTGGCATGTCTTTATCTTCTCAGTTCCAGGAGATTGAAGAATTTTCCACTCCACTTCTCAATTTTTATGATGACTTGTTATAAAGTCCTGTCAGTAGTAATTTCAGAAGGAAGATAGGGAAGACTGTACCTTCAGTTAGTCATCTTGAACTAGAAATCCCATAGTATTTAGAACATTCTACCCTATGTTACAGTTATCTGATTGTCTGTCTTTACTACTATATTATAATTTCTTTATATATCTATAAAATTCATATTCTTGCTTGCCTTAATATTTGGCATATGTCATCACATGTAGTTATTGCTTCTCATTTATTTGTTAAATGAATTGTGAAATAAATGAATAAATGATTTCTTGAAGTTCATAGGCAATAGTTTTATTGGTATCTTTCATTTTATAAATAGGTTTTTAAAAATAATCCAATGTTGTATACAATATTGCAGAAATAAGGACAATTATTTTGTTTCTTTGTAAAACCTAGTATAGTCTATGCCACTAACAAAACTTAAACAATAATAAAAACAATTTGGCTTCAGCTCCTGGGATTTCTCAAAGAGAATTCTTTAAAAATGGAGGACTTTAATAATATGTTCCCTCTAGATTTTATATTAGTTCAAGAAATATATTTTAAAATAGTGATATAAATTTTACAGTTCTTCCCTAACACTTATATTTATTTCCCTTTAGAAAAGAAAAAAATTGAATGAAAAGGAAAATTGAGGAGAAATGTTACCCAACACATAAAAAGTTATTCTTTTCTAAGATTATATTTCCATTTCTACATAATATACTCTTATTATGAAATCATCAGTGCATTTTGTAGTCGTAAATGAGGCACTGAAAAGAAAATGAATAGCAATGTAAATGACTTTCTGGAATGTGGCATCTATTCCAATCTCAGAAAAAAAAATTTAACTGCCTGAACTATTAATTGATCCTAATGAGGAGGCCAAACTTTAGATAAACAGAGCCAGGGAACATTTCCAAGAAGTCAGAAGCTTGTTGTGAAGGCACCTATGAACACTGGCTTTGAATTTAAATTTAAAGTAAATTAAAAAATAGATCAGACTATCAAACTGTCATCTTGAAGAACTTCAGCTGGGAATACCATGCTTCTTTTCCTTTGCAGTTCAAACACATAGTAGGAAAAGACATAATTGTACCAGAAAATAAAAACCCTGTGATTCCTGACCACTAGAGATGAATTCCAAAAAGGTCAGACTCTGCTCCTTTCTTCCTTAACTTAGAAATAAATTACTCATATAGGTCTATATTATTTATTCAACTAGTATACAAGTACCAAGACTACAATTCTTTCAGCCCAGTTCCCCCAAACCCCAAAATTTTGTTACCAGAAGCTTCAAAAGGACAACTTTCTTGAATGGACCTAATATGTGATGGAGTTAAGGATGGAAGCAGACTGTTGACTTCTAAGTTCAAGAGCAAATGCCAAGGACAATGGCAAGCTTACTTGTTCTACAGTATATCAGAGCATTCAGAAAGAGACACTTGACCTTTCTTCATCTTTAAATTGTCTTCTCAAATCACCAGTGCTATGTTTTAAAATACTTTAAACTTAGTGAAATGAATGCTTATCTTCTCCCTTCTTTTCCATGTCCTTCTAATAACTGGGTCTGGTGAGGGAATATTCCCTTCAGTCCATCAATTACCCTGTTGGTATAGTACACAACACTCCCAGCTTTTGCCAATGGATTATTGAGCACACAACTTCCATTCCCCGCAGTGTTTATCAAGCAGTAAGATGTAGATCCAAAGCGGGGCAATTTTTTTAGAATTTGGACTGAGAAACCTAAAACCCCTTATAGTTACAACTTCAGATAGTTTTATTCCTAGAGAGTGGGCTGCAGCCCTTTCCAAATATTCATGCATAAAGTTCATTAATAATTTTATTCTCTCAGTAACTGAAGATGAATCCTTTAATTTGAAGTGGACTTAACGTTAATGAGTCATGTCATTACTCTGGAATCCTTTTAAGTTGATTTTTTTTTTCTCATTGATTCAGTGAGGTAGAAATTAAGGACCACTCCCATTAGTTCTATATATTTCCTGAAGCATCTGCTCATGGTTGCAAATTGATCCATCCTAAATATTTATTTGTCTGTAAATGCCATAGAGTCAACACTTCACTTCAGATTTCTTTCTTTTTTTTCCTCAAACACAAAATTTCTTTTAAAAGTTCCATCAACAACATCATTTGTAATTTAAATGCCTTAAAAATATAATTCTTCCTGCTGTGTTTTTGAACACTTCATATTTAATTGCTGAAGACATTTTAATTCCTAATTAAACTTTATTGTTTATGATGTTGCCATCATTAATAGACATGATAGGGAAAAAGCTAGTTCTGGAAAATTCACTGACTAATTCCCGTCTTAATCTTAATACTTTCCATAGCTGTAATGAACTCATGGGGCTGAGAGAAGAGAATGGGTGGAAAGTGAGACACAAAACAAATACACAGTTCATGTTTTTGAGGATTTACTGGAAGTTCTGGAAGACAAGCTTGAATTGGACTTAAATTGAATTGAGCTCCTTGATTTGTCGAGGAGATTAGGTTAGAAATAGCACCTCAAACACTTGCAAGACAAATATCCTCATTTTTCAAGACTCCTTTCTCTAGCTCATCCCCAGGTTTTGCACTGGTGACAGAGAGGAGCATATATTGTACACACAAAGCTCGCCTCATCCTGGGAATCTTAAAAGTCTTTTATTGTGAGAGAATGGAGACACTTGATGAATCTGATGGGTTTTGGTCATGGAAAGATTTGCTATGAACCATTGCACTAAGGTTGAAATGCCCAAGAGGCTGACAAGCTTATTGCCCATTTCAAAGATTAAATAGTTTTGGAAAAATCTTCTCCCCTGGCAGTTGTAATTGTGTCTGTGAAATAAGTGTTCATTCTGCTCCAGCTCCGTGGCTTGAATGCTTCCTTCTATATTTTCCCCCAGTGGATTGATTCTAAGGTCTACTCAAATTTCCCTGTACAAATGCAAATTAACCCATGAACTTGATAACACCCTCCCCTCCTTTCCCGTGCTAATGGATAATCAGACACTGTCAAGCACCTTTACCATGGATTATCTTGGAGCTGTTTACAGGGAAGGAAAGGAGCTGAAAAATCACTTTTCCAAATTAATAATGTAGATATTGAAAATGAACAAAGCTACCATTAGTAACTTTAAGAGCTTTATGCTGCCAAAGTCGCAGTCATGAGTAGATAGTCATTTACTTTTTGGGACTTCCAAGGTACCTGGGAGAGTCCCAATTGCCCCACATAAAATGGGGTAAGGATAACATTTCAAGAAGGCAGGAAATGTTGCAAACAGAAAAATACAAGTTCATCATAGACATATCGTCTATTCCCAGTCATTGCCCAGGGTCAACACTGCACATTAGTCTGCTAACTGATGGCATATATCTGGTCTTTTGGGTGATTTAGAGCATTTCCATTTCTAGCCTGGGTGGATAAAGATTATTATGTGCTAATACAGACCACAATGCATTCCTATTTCACAGCCATCATATCTAGAATTCCTGGGTTTATCATTCTAAGGAAGCCTCAGTATCATACCCTACAACTGAATGCAAGACGATTAAAAAAACCTAGAGGCAGTTAATAATAATTATTTCTGAGCATTCACTATATCCCTGGCACTGTGCTAAGCCTGTGAGTGTTTATTTTATTTAATCCTATAACAATTCTATGAGGTACATTCTGTATTATCCTGTGGAAACTGACACCCAGAGAGATTGAATCACTTGCCCAAGGTTACAAAGTTAGAAATTAGTTCAGCACACTTGAACCCAGGTCTTTCTGATCCTAGAATTTGAGCTCATAACTATTGTCTTGTACTACTTTCTCTTTAATCTCTGCCTTGAGAAAGCAGTATGAGCTGATGGTAGAAATAAGATGATTCTTTCCCAACCAGAAGCAAGCGCTATATGCCTACCTAGGTTAGGTCTGATTTTTATGGCATTTTATTAATCGTAATATCTGCTCACTAATTTTGAAAGTGCATTTGTGACTCCAAAGCATTCCAGGATGGTATTTTTAGATCTATCACCTTGCTCAGGAATCTCTGTCTCTCTACTTTTTTGGGTTGTCACTAAGGTGAAGCAGGGGTGATCCCAGTATATGAGTGAAAACCATGGGTAAGGACTTCTTTGTTCTGGTAACTGGTGTAATCAGCTTAGCATCACGCTCTAGAAGCAACTGTTAGCCAAATGGCAAGCAAAGCATGAAGGAATCTCTACTAAACATGGCCAAGACCATACCAGATGCTGACATCAAGTAGATCCTTTTTTGGGAAGAGTATAAATTGGGGTGAGGAACAAGATCTTGAAGATAAGGACAAAAATATCATGAAAGTTTACAAGTAGAAGTGTGTCTTAATCAATGAAAATGACCATTGATAAGGTTAAGTAATTGGTGCACCAGGCATTTGCAGTCAAAGATACAGGCTAATTGGTCTTTTCATACATTTTAATTAATCATAAGTAATGATTATCATATGGATATCATATGTTGAAAACTTGTATGGAAGGGATAAACCTTTATAAAGTCAGAGGTTTAGTTCACATTCACTGCACACTAGTCTGTCATTCTTGGTGGTATGTGTTTCCTTGCTTTGTTTATACAATTTTTTTCTCCCTTCCCTAGCTCACCAAGTATTTAGATACCAGATGGTAGGGAGATCAGAGGAACCTGCCCTGTCTCACATGGATGTTGTGGGGATTAATGAACTAACATCTTCTAAAATGATTTTAAAAGGTGAAGTGCTATATAAGTGTCAAACATGATTAACTAGCAGCCAAGTTATTAGGCACCTGAATATTATACATCTCTTCCAAATTTTGGAAAAATGGATGTGCATATTCATTCTCAAAGCACTATTGTTTGAATGATATTCAGACACTCAAATAAAAGTCTAGTCTAATGCTAATTATCTCTATTCTCAGCCAATCATGTAGACTTTGTAGATGGCATATTTATGCAACTGTGGGTAGATAGACACAATTGCCAATCTCATGAAGCTTTTGGTGTATCAAGGAAAAGACATGCAATCACAATGTAAAATATTAGTTGCTTTTCAACCTATACTCCATACTTCTAGTCCAGGAAGTACTGAGAGGCAACAAGTCTTGGTGGTTGGACATGTGAACTCTGGCAGGATTTCCTGGGACCAAACCCTGGTTTCACTGAAAGCTATGTAACTTAGTGCAACTTACATTATTTCTCTTGGCATCAGTTTATTTATTTAAAAAATAATACCCACTTCATAGTTCATTATAAGCTGCTCAGAAGAGCAGTTTCTAGCACATAATAATGGCTCATTAAATGTTAACTATTATTACTAATGTTGTTGTAATTAATTTTGGCCCAAGCAGGTTTTTCTAGGGGTCATATATGGTATTTGGAAGTCTACAAAGCCCATTTACTTACAATATTAACCCATAATCGATTATTCAGCACCTGCTGTGTGTCAGAATCCTTATCATAACTTTGTGAGATAGGATGATAGAGTGGTAGCTTTATTTTTGCCTTGTTTTCCCAGAAAGCTTTTTACCCCTCTTTTTCTGGTGACTCACTCTATAGCTCGGGGTAGACATTTAGGGGTACTACTTCTCACTCTGGGGTAAGCATGTGGACCAGCAGGGCCAATTTGAGGCTACTCCTAGCCTATGAAAAGGATTTGATTTTTAAGTGAAGAACAAACAGCTTTGTCTCTGGGTTCATGATGCCAGAAAGCTGTGAGTTTGAGGTTCAAAGTGGCAATGTTTACTGCCAATGAAGAAGATATGTCTGCAGTAGGAGAGAATGAAGCCACATGGAGCAGAGCTGAGGTAAGAGATGGAGGAGAGTGTGATTTCTGGTGACTTGGAGTCTTGATCCTAGCATTTGAGGCCCTGGTGCCCATAGCTTTGGTTTGGTCAGCACCCCAGCATCCCTCCCAGCCTTGTGAGCCAGTAAACTCATTCTGTGTTTTTCTCTTAAAGTAGTTTGAATTGGGTTTCTGTCTCTTGCAACTTATAGAATTCTTATAAGACAAATGCTAGAATTCTCCCATTTTATGCATAAGGGAATTAAGCTTAAAGAAATTAAGTAACTTGCTCATAGTAACATTACTAGGATATTTCAGAGCAAGAACTTCATCCACTATTTAATGACCCCAAGTCCTGTGTTCCAGTAGATAGACCAAGGCCAGGGAGTTTGGAAAGGGTGCTTGTTATTAATGAAAACATCAGAGAAGTTATAGAGCACCAATGGGTTGTGGCTGCTTATAGCTAATTCATTCACTGCTTCAACAAATATTTGTCTGAGCACTAAGAAACCATCTAAGACAAGTTGCTTAGGTAGAGGAAGTGAGTGAGCCACAGGTCTCCTGACCCTCCCTGGTGGCTATCTCCTCTCCACTGCAGTTGATCCAGCAAAGGTTGAGAAGCCAGAGAGCCAGTCTTTTCTAGTTGCTCTTCCAGTGTAGGCAATGCATGCAGACTATGTCAAACACCTAGGCTTCTCAGAAAATTGATTATGGAGCTTGCCACTTCCTTTAAAAGCAAGCTTTTGTTTTCATTAGCATGCGTAAATATGAAATAACTTCTGATGCAAATATGGATGACATTTTATTTTTCTGACATGTTTGGAAGCAGCCTGGGGCAGGGTGGTAGTGAATTAGTAAACATCATTGGTATTACACTGGGAATTCATCAACTCTGCACACTATTAATGGCCTCGTACCATATGTTCCATAATAGCCTGTTTGCTCACACGGGATTGGGCCGCCTGATTGTATGACAAAGCTACCACATCAGTTTCTTGATGTATAGAAACAGGCTCTGTAAGCCAGATGTAAAAATCTAGCAAGGCCATTTTTAGATGTAATTTCCATTTCGTATGCTTTTTCTCCCTCATTGACTGTAAGAGAATGTGATTTGCCTCATTACAGTGTGATTCCAGGTGCATAACACAATAATGACCTTTATGTCAAAGACTGAAGTTCACATAATTGATACTATAGACTCGCATTCAGCAATGAAATCATTTGCTGGAGGCAGGCACCATGTTCGCTTCTTGACATAGGAGGTCAAAGGGTCAAGGTGAAGGCCCAGGCTGCAGTCATGTCTGGACTCAGATGAAATTAGAAAACGGGGCTGCCCAGCAACGTAGAGTTTACATTCCTTCCTCTGAAAATCAGACATCCTGGAGGGTGTGCAATGTTATGACGAAGTCTAGGGATCAAGGTAGGGACTGATAAGATAGCAGCCAATCCCAGCTCCGCACCAGCAAGAGGCTTGGGCGATGGGCCTCTCAAGAGGGGTGCTGTGATAGCCATCACCTCCATTTCTCTCTTCAAGTCCTTACTGATTTCCCTTGCTTCCCATCTGACCTGAAATTATGCCATCTATTTTGAAGCAAACCATCGCTTCTTTCTCTTCTCCTGGATTCTACATTGTTGGTGTTCAAGTAGGAAATTAGAGATTTATGACATAGTCTTTACAATAACTTGGGAACCCCTATAATTTTTATGTAACATTTATGTGTTCTATGTATCTTTTTTTAAAAAATTAATTAATTAAATAAAATAGTAACTTGGGAAGCTTGAGCATTCCAGTTTCACCAACCCAGGGAAGTGTTTCCTGCCAAAGCCTTGAGGTGGCCTGATGTCTGCCTTTTATTTAGCATGGTCAAACAAATCATGACCTCCGCTTCGCAGTTATGGCAGATGTATTGATTGCCATTTTATTAAACATACATTTACAAATGGCATCTGAATACCAAGTGCTGCTCCAGGCTTCAGGAGCCTTCCTTCCTAATGCAGCTTTGTCAGAGTGGATTGTAGCCAGCCTCACAGTCTCCTTTATTCTCTTTCACTCTAACTTTAAGAATGAAATCAGAAGACAAGATGAAAATTACAAGAACCGAACATAATTGGGGAGTGAAAAGAAAAAGTCAAAAGTCACATGTTATCTGAAACCTTGATCTTGAAAATAAAGCAATAGTAATAAAGAACCAGAATACATTTGGTTGGATGTAAAGAGAAGTGTGAACTTGATGGTATTAGGCAGAAGAAACAAAACACCTAAAACAATAAAATGGTTTTTATTTGTTGTTTATATTCCTGCAGTTATAAGTCTCTAAACACCTAAAATGATAAAATGATTTGTTTGCATCCCTGCAGTTATAAATATCTATGTAAGAATATGGATTAATGGTATTTTAAGATGGGTCTATCGTGAGTGTTTATCAATATTTGATTTCCAGAACTTCTTGTCCAACTATGGACAGAGGCTTTAAGTTCTACTGATGCTCATAAATGAATAATGCCTTTTAAAAATATTACAATTTTGCTGTCATTTCAGGACCCCAGAGACTCTGCTTATTAGGTTGGCAGGCAAGCAAGAAATGAGTTGGGCACAGAGGTGGCAGGGGTTAATTTCATATTTGTCATGAGATCTTGCATGATTTCCCTAAAAGATATTTAATTTCCACTGGGCATAATAACTTGCAGCTGCCGGAATGTGCTGTGTACCAGTGGCGAGTTCTTGTCTTTGGAGATTTATGCAAGTCATTATTTAAAAATAGAGATCCGGGAGTTACAGCTGGCTAATTAATCTACCACTAAGGAAAGCTAAGCAAGTGACCCACTTAACTGCTTTCAGGAACCACAACTACTCTGAAGCAAACTTTCAAAAACGTCCCAAGCCAAGAATCAAACTATTTGTTGCCTTCCCATTTTTTATGGTCTTCTCGTCTTGTCTCTTCTCGTCTCATCTCATCATCTCATCTCCCTCTTCTCATGGACATCATTAATTCAGGCCCTTATCCATACACATTTGAACATCCACAGCTTGTATTTCTAAATACTTCGTCCTCTGGATTCTTCTCCTCTGAGTATACTCTGAGGTACACGTCTTTGTTCTCCTCTTTCCCTCTTTATTAGTTAGCCAAAGGGGTGCTGATGCAAAATACAAGAAATTTGTTGGCTTTTATAAAGGGTATTTATTTGGGGTAGAAGCTTACATTTACCAGGCCATAAATCATAAGTTACTTCCCTCACCAAAGTCTGTTGCCAGGTGTTAGAACACCAACGTCTGCCAAGGGTTCAGGCTTCCTGGATTCCTCTCTTCCAGTGGCTTCTTTCTCTCTGGCCTTAGCTGCCCTGCTCTCTCCTCAAGGCCAGCTATAGACTCTCAGGTGACCGGCTCTGTCTCTCTCCCCAGGGCTCGATTCTCTCCAGGCTCAGTTGCTCTGCTCCTCTGTGTGCTTACTTCCCAGGCTCCATCTCAAAACTCCAACATCAAAACTCTAACTCACTCCTCTGCTCTGCCATGTAGTTTTCTCTGTGAGTCCCCACCTACCAAAGGAGCAGAGACTCAATATCCTACTGACATGGCCCAATCAAAGCCTTAATCATTATTTAATCAAGTAAAAGTGAAACCTCTGAATCCAGTATAATCTAATATGCCCAGAGGGACAGACCAGTTTACAAACATAAGCCAATATCTATTTTGGGAATTCATAAGCAATATCAAACTGCTACACCTTCCATCACTCACCTGGTAGGGAAACCCTATCAGTCTGTTTTCTACCACATCAGTCCTGAGGTCTCTGCCTGACTTCTATGGTTTCACTAACAGACCCAAGTTACATACTCACCCATATTTCCTCACTCCCTCCACATGCAGCTTCCCCTCCAATCATACTAGTCTCTTACCTCACCTAGCTTCCCTCAAATTTTCTATCCCTTCCTCAGTTTGAATATAGTCTATACATCCTACAAAGCATCCACTCAAGTCCCCTTGCCATGAAGCTCTCTGCATCTACCCCAAATCACCTTGAGGGCAAAGAGTTGAGTTAATCATCAGCTTATGGCACATTTTCATCACTAGTAGACACCCACTCCCAGGATATTCCTTTCTCTGAAATCCCCTGGCATTAATTTACCACACAATTGGGCTCTTAATGATATGCTGTCTGTGTTTTCCTATGAGGGTTTCATGTTGTTCCCTTGTCTCTTATGTAACTCCTTTGAGATTAGGGACCATCTCTTCCTTCTCCCTACGCCATCCATTCCCATCTCTGCAGGCTTTCTTCAGTGCTCAGTGCATAGTTGGTGCTCGATAAATCCTTGTTGATTTGATGAATTGACTAGAAGACTCCATGAGGGCAGGTATTTCCTCTCTGTTCATAACCATATATGCAGTGTCTAAAATGGTGCTTGGCATGCCATAGGTAGAGTTTGGAATAGTAGGAAATACTGGGGGCAGGATACCTGGGTTCT
This sequence comes from Chaetophractus vellerosus, assembly GCA_004027955.1. Taxonomy (NCBI): domain Eukaryota; kingdom Metazoa; phylum Chordata; class Mammalia; order Cingulata; family Chlamyphoridae; genus Chaetophractus; species Chaetophractus vellerosus. The sequence goes on along the minus strand of PVKH010005682.1, from coordinate 9,704 downwards.
AGTGTATAATCTGCCACCAGCCAGGTATGTGACACTGGCACATCTGGTTACCTCTCTGGGTCTTTGTTAGACTGATTGATTTCTCAAATACTTGTCTACTCTAACTTGCTAACTTGCTAAGACTCTGTGACTTCAACAGTTGTTCATTGTGAAAGTAAGACAGCTTTCAATATAAATTTATCTCTGTGGCAGTATACAGTACCCAGGGCAGGACAGCATGGGAGAGGCAGTGTTGGGTCATAGATGAGAGCACATCCTATGAGTCCTAATCTTAGGCTCCCAGAGTGGTTGGGAGGATAAAATGAGTTACTACTGGAAAATTGCCTAAAAGAGTGTCTGGTGCATAGTGAATGCTATATAAATGCTTATCATTTTTATAAATTTAAGAAAATATACTAGTCTTTGTGACAGTCTCTTACCTGATATTAGGAAGTCTGTTCTTCCATGGTTATGTGCGAACAAAGCCTCAGGAATTCTAGCATCATTGTTAAAATTAATAGTTTTCATAAATAGCACAATAACCACCAGATAAGAGTCTGATTTCTTGTAGGCCCAAACTATTTTCCTTCTGGTAATGGTCAAGTTCTAATATGCATGGCTTTCGTAAAGTACAGCAAATCCTTCAAGATCATGTAGCAGCCAATAAAGGTGTTGGGACCAGAATCTTGAGTTCCACATTTGCTATCTATAAAAAAAAACTACTCAAAAAAAAAAAAAAAAAAAAAACTACTGTTTCTTCTTTAGAACAGTCACTTAGAATGTAAACAGATTGGAACTGTGAATTTATTAATATCATATATGGATGATATTCTTCCATTTTGTTGGGAAGTAG
>PVKH010005681.1:0-21816 GCA_004027955.1 Chaetophractus vellerosus | reverse complement strand
AAAAAAAAAAAAAAGAAAGAAATTCAAGAAGGAAGTTTGGCAAGCATCAAATGAACACCCATTTTGGGAAACTGTATAGCATAATGACAAATTATGTGGATTTGGTGTCAAGCAGACTTGAGCTTTGAATTCTGGCCCCACTATAGCATAATCTCAGGCAATTTATTTAACCTTCTAAAATAAATCTTCATGTCTAAAGTGGGGATAATAGTAGCACCTGCCTCTAAGTCTGCAGTATATGTTAACTTTAAGATTCATGTTTTTAAAATCATTAAGTACAGTGTCTGTCAAAGAGCAAGCACTTCATAAACCATAGCCATTACTAGTACTTAATGGTCTGCATGATACAGGGAACCCTAAATTTCCATTAAGACCGTATTAGAGTTTATGCTCTAAAAAGTATTTACTTAATTAGTTACTATCTTCTATGGAAAGGTTTTTGCTTCACTTCAAAATGAGAAAATAATAGAAGAATTTAAAAATGAAACAATACAAATTGAAGTGTAACTTTTGAAAGTGAAAACATTGTTCTTTAATATTCATCTCTGATATAGTCAGCATTTCAGAAATGCCTAAAATTAAGTTACCCAGTGGCTAGGTCATGTCAAACCAAAAACCATTTCTAAATTACTTTAAAAACTCACAAGTCACTTTTGTCTGTTTGCAAATGTCCCCTACATGTTCCCTTTATTAATCTGACTATTCCCCTTACCACACAGCCTATAACTTTATTGATAAAATTATGCAAATTAATGTGTAGAGGCTGCCAGTCCATCTTACTAGAAGAGAGAATCAGTATAAAATGATGTTCCAACTGTATCCATATTTCTTTTTGAACCACCCGTTCAATGTCTTGACTATTCACCATGAGTGTAAGTTGTAAAGTTGCCAAATATGTAATGGAGTAGTATCATTTACACTAGGAAAACTGACTTATCATCAAGAAAATTTCCAAACAGTTTTTTCATTTGCTTTTAAAATTTGTTTTGTATGCTTACTTATTTATACCCCTCATTGCTCCAAGAAGGAACTAGAGAAAATCCTTCGAAAGTATATTTTCAAATGTTTTCCTCTATTTTGCAGGTTGGTTACTGGAATGATATGGATAAATTAGTCTTGATTCAAGATGTACCCACTCTTGGCAATGACACAGCAGCTATTGAGAACAGAACAGTGGTTGTAACCACAATTATGGTAAGTTTTGGTCTCTGCTTTATGCTCTTCCGTTTTGTCCACAGGCAATTTTAACTCCCCAGCTATGGTGAGCAGGGAGGGTAAAAGCTGTATCTTAACACCTGTGTCACGGGGGTTCTGATTCACAAGTCTGTTGAGGTTCTGAATAGGTTTATCATGAGCTTTGAGGACATGCAGGAGTTTCATCTGTATTATCTTTTGTTGCTTTGTTGTTCTTGGAAAAATGCACATATGTTAAAAATTGAGACTGTCAAACTCTAGTTGGAAATGTATGAAATGCTAAGACCCCAAAAAACAAGAGTGAACATGAAAAAGATCAACAACCAATCGCTTAAAGCTATTCAGTAACAAAACCATATTATTACTGTTATGTTTATTAAAACATCAATGTAATAATAGCTAGTAGTGCTTTGATGGATAATTTCCAGGTAGTTTAATCATTGGATATTGATTTGTATGGTCTGTTTATAATAGTGGAAATATGAATGTGAAGATTTGAGTGAGCATGTTTTATATAACTGAATGCTTTCAAAGTTAATTCAATTTTGTTTTATATTTATTTTTAATATGAAAAGGGCTTTTGCACCGATTATTCTTCTCATTAACCACTGACAAATGCACAATATAGTTTATTAGAATTCTCCCAGAAATTAAGGAAAATACAGTTCTTTCATTTGGCATATCATCTAAACTGTAAAATACACTAAATTTTAAGGTTGCTTTTTCAAGGAGATTCTCATGAAATTACCTTTTAAATAATAGAATATCTTTTTTATTTTTCTTTTCTAAAGTCAAACATGCCCTTTAGAGTCAATGCTAGTCAAAGGAGATCAACAATCGGTGACCTTTTCTATCTAATTTAAAGTTATATATCCTCAGCTCACTGTCTCATTAGGCAGAATATATTTTTAATCATTTATGGAAGCGCTTACTCTAAATGAAATGGAAGTATTTTATGTAACTTAGTTTTCAGCTTACGTAATTTTAGTTTTAGGTTTTCAGTAATGTCGAGTTATTTCCAAAACGACATTGAAGTCAAAATATGGAAATGCTAGAGAGAAGCTTTCAGATGTTGCAATTAGTTTTATCTGTGTTTCAACACCAGTTAGCAATTAATGTACTCTGCCAAGCCTTGATTGGAAGATCGTGATTTTAGGATGCAAGCCCAACAGCAGTTTGTGTTTAAGATAGCAAAATGTATACCTTCTAACTTAATTGTGTAATATTTGCATGGGACTTGAAAAGCAATATGTAGATATTTCTTTTCCTATAAAAGACAGTAATGGAAAGCCATACTTCAGTACAGTCCTCCTCTTTTCAGCCTCTGATGAAGAATCCAATTTTAAGAAATTGATCAAGAAAGAAAAGAGTTCCACGCGGTTCGACCCTTCCTAACTAAGGCTCAAGTCTTGTTCTCCAATGTAGTAAATTTAAGCTTGTTTTTCATGTGGGATTCTGCTTGGATGACCAACTCTGGACTACCAGAAAAAAATATTTTTAAGAAGGTTCTGTGACTTTTCTGAGATACTAAAACAAAAGAAGAATTAATCTTCATCTTTCTCAAGAAAATAAATAGGTGTTGGGAGAAGAATCACTTTGTGATTCTGACATATCAGTTCCCATGTCTTGAAATAGGTCATTGTACATAAATGATGGAATTATATCACTTCTAATTGCAAGAGTAGATTTATAAAAGTAAATATCTTTTAATTTGTGTGCTTGTTTTCTGAACATATACAGTTGTTTTCTTTAACGATTTTTTTTTCAATTCTGCCTGTTCTGTGTGAAATAAAGTGGTTTAATGTGCATTATAGGTGTCATGTAGAGAATTTCACTTCCATTCCTGTTATTAAAGGGACTGGAGATATAATTCCTAAAACCAAAATACTGAATTAAGTTTGCAAGCATGACTGGTTTTCACAAAGCATGCTACCAAAAAATAAGTAAAAATGATTGAAAAACTCCAACTGTTTCCTATATACGTAAAGAATATTCTGTAAAGTATCTGTTGCTTGACAGTGATTACATATGCTGTTGAAATCGTGCAATACTACTGTCTTTTTGTATAGAAATGTACTAATACCTCTGGTATTTGCAGCTGCATAATCATTCAGTCTTTCAAAAAACATACCAACATCTTTTTCCGAAAAGTGTCCCTTGCATTTGCTTTTGTTGAAAATTATAGCCAAGGACCTATGACACCTCCACCACCCCGTTCATTTTGAAAGATATTGGTACCTGCCTGTAATAACCCCCTGAATTCAACTGAAAAGCTCCCAACACACGTGGAGCTGTTAGATATTGTAATACGTGCAAGACAGGCGTGTAGACACAGAAGGCGGGCTGAGTGTCAGCGCTGGAAGGCACTCGTTCTGGTCAGAATTAATATGCTGTTGCTGTTCTCCCATTTGTCTTTCCTTTGTGAATACTGTTATTTATATGTTGACACACTGTAATGGTATGTGCTGTGATGAAATAAAATTGATTGAGAAATTCATCTATTCATTCATAAATATTTATTGAGCGTCTGCTATGTGAATGTGCTAGGGATAGTCGTAAGCCCTGGGGATATATTAGTGAGCAAAAGAGGCAAAAACACCTACATTCAGTGGAACTTATATTCCATTGAGAGCAAATCCACAAAAAATAAGTGTAGGACTTATCATTTTTAACTAAAATACGCCTTTAGCCATTCATGCTATAGAAAATTTAATGTTTATGAAATTGTTCATCTATAATGTAATCTTCATTTTAATGATGAATTTATTCTACCTGAATAGTCATCCTGAATATGGCTTAACTAAATCTAAATTAAAAATCCAACAATATTACCACATGAAAATCATAATTACAGATGTGCAAAGTCTAAAGTTTGGGATTCATGTGCTCATCATTTTTATCTTTAAATCTTAGTGGCTTAAAATTGTTGTAAAATCTGTAAGACACAAGACTCTGACCATATTGATTTAACTTACCGCATTCAAAATGATAATTTCTGTAAACAGCCGAAGACAGCCACAGCCGTGCCATGTGGTTTGGATAAATGTAGCGTTTTAGGCAAAGGCAGTTTACAGTTGACCTTGTGGACAGAGGAAAGTATTTTCCCTGTAATCTCACTGCTTTCTTTGGACAGCTGCTGGACTCTCTAGAAAAGCAGAGATAATATAGTCATACTTTAGTGAAGCCCTTTTTCCCCAAAAGCTTTATTATTGAAGTTAAATGATGCTTGTGGTTCATTACTCATACTGAGAAGGCACCTCTTGCCATCTTATGAACATAACAGTCTTTCAGAAAAGACGTACATAAACTCAAATTTATTCACTACAACTTCAGAATTTAGGTCACAAATCTAAAAGTAATTTTATGTATTACACTTGATATTTACAGAGGTTACTTTTTGCACTTTTTAGGATGTGTTTGATATTTTATCTTCTCCATGTAGAATTTTGTACTTTTTCTCTATATGTGCAAATAAAAAAATCACATGTATATTTGTATACACATCTATGTATATATGTGAATATGTGTGTTTTATATATACATATATATAGGAAAAATACAGATGGAGTTATTTTATACCTTGTACTAAGTATGAATTCATACATATGCATATATACATACATATCCCTCCCCCAGGGGTTTATAACTCAATTTTTAAATAAATTATTATGAATAAACTTAAAATTGTTCAGCCATAAAATTTATTCATTTTTCCTCAATGGCTAATAACACTTTAATTTCCAGTTTTAAGAATTTTACCCATGAGCTAAACTATTTAGGATTCTTTTGAGAAATGCAAATACCTGCATAATGAATAACTTTGGTGAATACTACTGATTTTATTATTTTAATTGTTTTCCATAGTAATTGTAATGATTACACTTGTGATGTTTAGAAAATTTTGAAACCTCTCTACTAAGTATCATGTTTCAACATTTTCACCTTTGCTAAATACAAATAACCTCAAATAAATTATTCTTTGATGGGACATTCATACATTATCAATTAAAATTATTTTAATTCATTTATACAGACATTTAAATCAGTAAGTCCTAATATATCAGCTTTAGAGTGTTTTCTTTCCTGAAATAGCAGAGCAGATGTAGACCACCCCATTATGTAGATTGTCTCAATAAATAAACTCATAATCACTAAGAAGTCATGCATTTCAAAATAACATCTAAGGAATTATTGTCCCACAGAACACACTGGTTGATAATAAAGATGGAAAGTCATACTCTTTAACACAGAAATGAGGTTATTATATTTCAGTTCTCTGATCCTTCTGTTTTTATTCTCAATTGAACACCGAATTCCCATAGGTCTTTGCAAAGATGCCCCACAAATCTCCCTTGATGATTTGCTAGAATTCATTTTTCATTACACTGAAGTAAAATATATACTTTTCCCATAATAGCCCCAAAATTTTGTATTAAATCTCACCAAGTCTCCAGTGCTTTAAGAGCTACTTGTGGACAAATTGTCAAATTGGAGGTAGGGCAAGGAGTGAGATTGGGAGAGTGTTGGAGATGTGCTACTTATTCAAATTTGGCATGAAAGAAAAGCAAAACGAGACTCAAAGAAATTGGGTAGAGATGAGTAACTGTGAGGGCTTCTGTTCAAGGAAAGCCTAGGCTTTCTCTGCCTTCCTTATCCCTACCCCGAGTGTGGTCATCTTATTTCTCTTATGCTACATGCACCACTCCTCCTGGATCTTAATAATTTGTAACTTCTAGTTGTGCAAAAAGTCTGGCCAAATTCCTAATCAAATACCTTCAGTGTGAAAGTTTCTCTAACCTTTTTTGGGGAGGGAGGTGGTGGTTGGGAGGTTGGGGGAAAGGCAGCAGGAAAACAAAAATCTGATGGGCCCTTGTTGTCCAAAAAGGAAACTGAAAAAAATGAGGAGCACTAAATAAAACTTTTACTCACATAACCATATTCCTGTTTCAGAGCAGATGACCCAGCACTTGTTAATATTTACTTTACTTTTGAAGAGCTGATAGGCTAAAAAATCTTTATATTTATTGAATGTTTTCTATGTGTTAGAGACCATGAGAGATTTTATCTATATATTCACTCAAGACTTCATTTAAAGAATTTGACACTAAAAATACAGAAATACATGTCTTTAATCTTGTCCCGTCTTTGTAAATAATATAAAATCTCAAATAGTTGCACTTATTTTGAAAGATGTAGTTTTAAAATTTTCCAGATATTTCAAAATATAAGATCAAATCCCAGCTCTGTCACTTGCTAGTCCTGTAAAATTTAACAATTTGCTTAAACTCTCTTAACCTTAATTTTTTCTTTCTACAAAATGGGAAATCTCTACCTCAAGATGTCATCATTAGAAGTAAATGAAAGGGTACAGGTAAAAAAAAACTTAGCATTGTACCTGACACAGAGTAAGCACTAAATAAGAGCTATTCTTATTTTCACTAATATATTTTATTATTTTCCCCCTTCCCTCTTACTCCTTTTCCCTTATTAAAAAGAATTTCAATTATTTTAACCACAAGTGAATAGGGGTATATTTTATTTATTTTTGTATTACTAGCTCCTAACAAAGCACTTGGTGGATGCTAAATAAATATTTGTTGATTAAATAATAAAAATGCAGCTTTTAATGACTCAAATTGTTCATTATAGAATGTAGAAATAATTTATCAAATTAGATGATAATACTGGCTAGAGAAACTTCCACACACAAGCTTAAGCAGTAACATATATAGGACTAAAATTCATAAGTTTTCAAATATGCCAGACACCCTGGAATTGACCTTTAACCTTAATACCAAATGAAGGCCTTAACATTACCCCTTTTGAAAAAAATTTAATCTTGTTATACTAATAATTATACGTGCTACTGTGGAGCCATTTCAGTTTGAATGTTAAGCATTTTAAAAGTACATGAATCTTGCTTTTTTCTACATTTTCTCCCAAATTTTAATTTAGGCTACTGTAAAAAAAGAGAGGAAACTAAAGGATTAGCTACTAATATTTTATAGCATATTTTAGAAATTAACAATGCTTTGCAACAAACCACGAATTTTCATGACTGAATTTACCATTTGTAAGACCTTTCATATTTTGCAGAATGTATTAAGCAAACTAATAAATAAATTTCATTTATCTAAAGACAATTTTGTAGGTAGAGAAAGTTACTCTACCAGAGGGTCCAGTGTTAGAATAGTCAGCAAATTCAAAGAGGTGGGAGACTTCTGGGTCACTTGGCCATTTCAACCTCAGGCAGGATTTAAGAAAATAATACAAAGACCAATCCTGGACAATTGCCCACTGTAGAGTTATTTAATTAGGACATCCCTATGAGAAAATCATGTGTCATGTAATTAACTGTGCTTAGCATAAAGTTTTTAAAAGATGTTTCTACATTTGCAAGTACTTCAAAACAAAGTCAGGATTAAATTAGCATAGACTGTCATGTAATGCAAGGTAATCCAGAGTTCCAAGAACAAGTTCAACTTCCCCAATTAGGAATTTGCTAGAGAAAAAGGAAAGATGCTTATGAGAGATTACTAAATGAGTGTTAGAGTACAATTATGTAAAATATAAGACACTGATCTCAATGTGGCTGTGGCCAATGGTAGCCACTCCTGGTCTACAAATGACAAGAAAAACTGAGTCATGGCCAAAAGTTCTCTATATTTGCATATTCACCAGACCTCTCTTATGGTTGGTGGCTCTCAGTGCCATTTGTAAAATCAAGTGTTTTTGTTTTTGTTTTTGTTTGCTAACATGTCTTTATAAATGGTTTGTGTGTATGTTTGTGTGCATGTGTATGTTAACTGAAAAACATCCAGTTACTGTTACCCACCAGTAAAGTTTCATTTTCAAAGGACTTTTACAATAATTCAACATATTTTCTGTCTCCATTACTTAGAAAAACTAAGTGGGAACATCACTTAAAGTGTGTGCTCAACACAATAAATCTTCCATTAAGGGTGTATTTTATAAGAGAATTAAAATTCATGAAGCACAAACCCTGTGTAAGGCCGAAATATCAGACAACATTAGGAAAGCAAATTTAGTACAAATAAAGTAACTATACAAGTTTTTAAACTATTGATTCATTTCTTCTTTGAACAATTGTGTAGCAAGTGCCTGCTCTGAAGGCAGCTTGAAAATACCAGAGGTCAAAGAAAACTGAGCTAGTCCTTTTCCTAAAAGAGGTCACCATCTAATTTCACTAAGCCAGATGCAAAATACGGAGATCTTGAATGAAACTTTTATTACATGAAGCTGAAATTAATAAATAGTCCTTTACTTCATGAGATATTTTAGAAATGAGAATTTTACCTCCAGAGATTGTAACTTGTGCTCCTCTCCACAACTATTAGTAGATATTTTCTATCATATTCACATTGACATATATAATTGTCACTCAATAGAAAATTATTTTAATGATTTCACTTTTAGAATCCAAGGTAAAGCAATTTAATATACTTTTAATCATATTTATGTATTCATCTGTTTTTTACTGATTTCTAGCCACCCAAGATCATTATGTATATTGATACTAAATATAATCTTTTTGTCAATTGCTGAAACTAAAAAGTTACATAGAGGTTTCATATTGTATGTTTTATAATTTCTCCTTTACAGTTCTACTTCTCTCATTATAGGAATCCCCATATGTTATGTACAAGAAAAATCACGAAATGTTTGAAGGAAATGACAAGTATGAAGGATACTGTGTAGATTTGGCATCTGAAATTGCAAAACATATTGGTATCAAGTATAAAATTGCCATTGTCCCTGATGGAAAATATGGAGCAAGGGATGCAGACACAAAAATCTGGAATGGGATGGTAGGAGAACTTGTTTATGGGGTAAGCAAATCAATTTATTGAAGGATTTACTCATATAAACCTAAAACTTCTTTTCAGTTGGGCACATATCAATATTTAAAAAGTACTGTTTTAAACTGTTACATGTTTTGTAATTTGCAGCTAAGTTCAAAGAGACATATACAGGTGTTCAAATGTTTCTCTATTTTATTAGTATTACAATTCTCAATGAGAGAAACTGACGATTAACTTCAAAATCAAGAAAGAGATAGAAATTAAGAATATACTAGCTTCAGAAGCTCCTTGGTGACTGTTCTCTTTGGCTTGATGCTGTTGTGTCATAGATATAGTATTTTGAGAACTGCAAAACAAATTTGTTAGTAATCTGTTGTTTGAGCATTGTAGGCACAGAGTTCCTTCATCAGTTTACAGGTGGACATCATTTTAGCTAATTTAGAGTCCTTTTTCTTTGTAAATTACTTATTTGTAAATTTATAAATATCTTTTAAGTAATTGACAATCACTCCATGGAGAGTGCTTTAGCATCTGTAAAATAGTCACCAATAACATGAGATTCTTACGGTTCTTCTGAATACAGTAAATTTAAACTTTGTCCAGTGCCATCCTTTCAACCTACATAACAGCAAAACAGAAAACCTAGAATTTATTCCAGAGCAGGCCTCGCATGAAAGCATGGAATGCCCTTTTCTTGGCTGCACTAGGTATTGAGTGTACACATTTACAGCCGAAGGCAAATACGCCATAGAACGTGGGCACTCCTGCCTGAATCAGAGCAAGCTCGGTCTCTTCAGCTGCCGCCACAAAGTGTCAGAATCAAACCGGCAGTTATCAAATGCTTAGCGATAGTAAGCAGGTAAATATCACATCCCGAGTGGTATTTCAAAAGCCCAGAAACCAGACCTACAGCTCACAGTAAGCACTATTCATTGAGCAAACAATAAAAGGAACATACATTTGAAATGTATTCTGAAATTTCCTGTAAGCCGAGCATGCTGGATTCATATTTCACAAACTTCACCTTCAAAGCATACTCTGTCCAAATAATCCTTACAAGGCCCCCTTGGAATGAAGAATTAAATGGAACGTCATCCTTTCTCAGAAAAGAATATAGCTAGAAAGATTTTGAACATAACTGAAGTCCACAGAGGGACTCACTTTCCGAGCCAGAACTGCAGTTCACTCGTCTCGTGGTACTGCGTCCTGCTTCCCAGACCATGAAGCAGTGAATGTTCTCTACGCAGAATAGAACAGTAGCTAAAACCTCACAGACAGAGGAAATTGCTTGACATTGGAAAGCAATCGGGCACTTTCATATCCACGTGAAAGAATTGCTGACTGGTTCAGGAGCCCAAAATGAAAAGAAAAATGCAGTTTTTAAAAAGCAAAAGGTATTTTACCACAGGGTTCACAGCCGGTTTCATATTGCACATTACTGTCCAAAGTGCCAAGAGAAGTGACTCCTAAAGCATTTGTTCCTTGGTAATATTTTAAGCTTTTGATAGAGTGAGCAAATTTTAGTCATGAACAACATCCAAGTTGTTAGAATTACAGTAATTCATTTCCTTCCTACAACACTAGTGGGTATTTCATCTTTAAAAAGAAAATCATATTTGGGTTACTAATTATTTACGGACAGAAGAAGTAGGCTGAGTTGCTTCCTAAGGCATTGGTTAAGCGTCTCTCCTCCAGATACCGCTGGCTGCACAGGCTCACAGCCTTCGTAGACGTTCGGCCTGTGTTTCATTGGGGAAAATGTTTCAAAAATATTTTATAGTGAGGAGAGAGAAGCATAATTAACAATAAATCAAGGCAGTAATGCACATTTCACAGGAACAGAAAGTCCCAATGTCACACAATCCTGAGAGAAAGAAGATAACACAGTGGTTAGTGCTGTCTTCAGCCAGCCTGCCAGGGGGTAAATACCCCAATTCCTGGTGCTTGAGTTATCCACCTTTACCCCAATGAATCTTATCCCACGTCTCTAAACTTTCCACAGATTTGGTACTTTCCATTCTGCTATCTACAGAACCAGTACTTGTGTAACAACTTTTTTCCTTTTTTACTGATCACACACACATTAGTGCTCAGTTCCCAGAGCCCTGAGTAAAACTCCATCCAGTCTCTTCTCCTCAAGAAAGTCTATTAGAGAACATGATAACTCTGAATCCATTATTTTTTACTTTTTTGGTAAACTTTCTTATTTTTGTACTTTTTAAATTGTGATTAAAGATTAGCTGTGAGACACACGTGATCCCCACGGCACGTCCTGGGCTGACTGGGCAGCTCAGAACCCCTCTCGCACACCTCAGCAACAAGGCCACTCTAGGATGGCTGCCAGGGGCCCTCCAGGGCCTCCGCTGGGCCTGCGGTAGCCTTTGGTTTTTTAAAGCCCAGGGAAATTTGTCTCAAAGCATGATGCACATACCTTCAGCACCAGGACCACCTGTGGTGCGAGTTAAAATGCCCTTTCCTGAGCCTCACTTCAGAGGGGCTCAAGAAGCCCAATCCTGCCGAGCCCCCCCAGGAGGTGATTTACACACTAAGTTGCAGGACTCGCCTGAGTAAGACACAACATCCGCGGTCTCAGCAGAGAGTGTCCACAGGGGTCTCCCTCTGTCAACATGCGCTTGGGTCTCGGAGGGCACTGGGTCCCTCCCGACATCGTGACTCATCAGCCAGTGCTTGCCTTCCACGGCATCTAGTTTTTATGTGCTGGGATTCCTTCATTTCTCTTCATTTTTTTTTCCTTTTAAGACTTTTTCCTCATTAGTGGTGATGTGTGTAAATGACATATTACAGGAGTTAAAACAAGTTTGTGTGTGTAAGATGTCACTTCAATCAGTGAAAGGATGCCTTATTCACTGACTCCTGTAGGGACAGCTGGACAACTACTTGTTATAGTTATAAATAATTTGTAACACTTCACCACACAATATTCCAAATAAATTATAGAGGGACCAGAAGCACTACAATCAAATACATAATCTTGATATGAAGATTTTTCTAAATATAAAACCAAAGGCTGAAAATGCAAAAAGATCATTTTAGATGCCTACAAAAAAAATTTAAAACATACGAATACAATAAAATACCATGAACTCCGTTGTAAAAGCAAAAACAATTGATAAATACTGACTATATTTGCAACCAATGGGGGAAAAGTTAACATGTTTAATGTGTTTAAAAATACTTACAAATTGATAAGTAAAAGATTAATACCCCATCTGGAAAAATGGGGGCAGATTATGGTGGGCAACACATAAAAGAAGCAAAAAGGACAGCTTAAATTAAAAAGTAATTATTTGTAAAACATAATTCAAATTAATGCAATGAGATCTAATTTTCCATTATTTCAAATTGGTGAAGATGAAGAACAATAGGATTAACATGATATGTCCAGAGGCTGGGGCACTTTCACGTAGTACCCGTGACAGTAGAAAGGGGAGCGCTCTCTCTGGAGGAAACTTAGGCAAAATATACCATGAGCATTGAAAAAGTTGTCACTGTGTAACGCAGCAACACCATTTCTAGAACCTTATCTTAAATAATTAAGATGCACATAAGGATGTAGCTTCACAGATATTCTTAGGAGCACTGTTTTAAACTGTGTAAAACTGGACACAACCTAAATATCCCCCCAAATAAATAATCAGTTGAGAAAATTTTAGCATTTTTATATAATGAAATATTTCAGCCATTCAAACTTATTTTGTATATGTATATGTTGAAATGGCAAAATGTTGATCAGATTATGTAAGAAGAGAGGGATTATAAAAATCTCATTTTAAGAAAAGAATAAGTATTTTTCATAGAACAAAAGTCTAGAAAAAAAACAAGAGTAGTTATGTTGTAGGAATACAGATGATGTTTCCTTTTTGCTGGTACTCATTTTTCTACAGGTACTTCAGATATCACTTGTGTAGTAGCAGGAATACAGATCATAATAACGGGGACAGAGCACTCTCCCAGCAATGATTCTGGCTTGTATGGCCCCGGGCGTTTATGAGGGGAGCTAAGTTTACTCCCACCTGACGTCACGTACGGTCAGTTCTCAGTCACTCAATGGCTATAGCACGGCAGCCGGAGTAGCCCCCTCGAAATCTTCCAGCTGCCGTTGTATCAAACCGGAAGCTGAGGGTTTTTAGGAGTGAATGTGAGTGGTTGGCCACTATGTGAGAACATGCATGTCTGAATATGTTTCTGATTCCATTTTGATGGCAAAGAGTCTCCTTTTTAAACAAATCATTTTAAGCCACTTTATTTGTAGACCATGTGACAGTCTAGAGAGCTTTTTCACCACACTTTATTTCGTGTGATTTTAGAAGAGGCATGATTCCATGGGCGGAGCACAGGCTCCAATCTCAGAGCTCCCACGGTGTGAAAAGCTCACCTCTCTGAACCCCAGTTTCATCATCTATAAAACAATGATAACAAGATTGTCGTGAGGCTTAAATGACAGGCAGTTTAAAATATCTAGATCCGCGTCAGGCACATAATCTCTAAATCAGGGCTCGCTAGTATTTATTAATGGCTTTGTAGATAATCACAGAAACACCATGAGGTAAACAGGAAAGAAACGTCTTCATTTTAGAGATATGAAAACTGGCTCAGAAAAAATTGCCCCAAATCTCACAACTATGAAATGAAAGTTAGTTAGATCACAATCTCTGAGGACTGAATCTATTAATAATTTTCCAAAATATTTTTTTAAACTGCAAGTAGAAAAATCAAAGTGTGTGAATAGCCAGAAATAAATGCCAATTTCCAGATTTTTGTGTGTGCACTGAATTGGAAAATGTTGTCCAACAACGGGTTTTCTTTTATCAAACAAACCCAGACATTATGATGGGTTTTCTCATAATTGGAAAGGAAAAACAGGAGGGCTGTTTGAAATTTGCAATTCATAATATTAAGGGATGACCAAGTAATGAATTAGTGGCAACATTCCAAATGAAGCAGAAAAGGCTGCAACCCAGCAGCATTCCTCACCAAGAAACTCAGAAGTTCAGCAATATGGAAAGATTCTTGTCTCTTCCTCTAAATTCTCCCAGATCCTTAAAGACTAACACAATTATTCTAGTTCAAGTTATTTTTGCTTATGTCTGTTCTTTGTCTGTTTCTTTTCCTGTTATCTAATTTCTAGCACCAATAAAAACATTTAGTGCAATTTTAATTATATATTTTATTATGAAAATAAATCTGATTTATCACAGTACTTGTTCATTGTCAGCACTCAAAAAGAAAAGAAAAAAACAAGCAAACCAAAAAAATCCCAGAATGAATGCCTAACTGGTTAGTTTTGAGTGGCTAAATCCAGTGTGAATTCTTCATGAAATCCATTAACCTATGTGCTTTCATGTGTCTTTTCTCTTATAGAAAGCAGAGATTGCTATTGCCCCTCTGACAATCACTTTGGTTCGAGAGGAGGTCATTGACTTCTCTAAGCCCTTCATGAGTTTGGGCATATCTATCATGATCAAAAAGCCTCAGAAATCTAAACCAGGAGTGTTTTCCTTCTTGGATCCTCTGGCCTATGAGATCTGGATGTGCATAGTCTTTGCCTACATTGGTGTCAGCGTGGTCTTGTTCCTGGTTAGTAGGTTTAGTCCGTATGAATGGCACACAGAAGAGCCAGAGGATGGGAAGGAAGGACCCAGCGACCAGCCACCCAATGAGTTTGGCATCTTTAACAGCCTCTGGTTTTCCCTGGGGGCTTTTATGCAGCAAGGATGTGACATTTCACCCAGGTTAGTTGCACAGCGCTTAAGTTCTTCACCAGTTCCCCCGTAATTCTCAGCATTGTCCAGAGCATCTCGCTATGTGTTCTTTTCCTGGAGAGCATTATTTGGAACAAAGAGAAAATTGCAATTCCAAAATTAACCTAAGTATATTCATAGAAATTTTCTTCCAACAGATTAGCTTTCCCGACAGATGAATAACTTATGCGGCCCATCAGAACTCTCAAAATCATTTACTATTAACATTCCATTCAGTGGTTTGACAGATGGAAACTAAAATCTAAATTTTAAGAACAGGAGCCCATTTACATTTCATCTCTTTCAAAAGCAAACCTTTTTCTTATTGTTACTGTTGCTCATTTTCAGAAACTAATGTTGAACTTGATTTTCATAATTTGTAGCTTGAGAGAGATTTCTGCCATGGAGTTGCTAAAACCTGAGTCAATTTAGTAAGTGCCAGATATACTTCATTTTATATAACAATCCATAAACAAGCTAAGCAGTAGGTAAAGGACCAACAAGGTAAATACTATGTTGATTTTATATAGATATATTTTTCAATATCCATGGAGTTGTAGCTCCCTTCATTTGGATGCCATCAAGACTGCTCAGTTACATTGCTAAAAAGGCAGCCAATCCCCTGTTGCAAGACAAAATACCAAATTTCTCCCATAGACAAAGCAGCTGAAGATAGAAGCAAAGTATGTAATTAATGTTGCTATATTAATATCACAAATATATGGATTTCTTTTTGAGAAAAGTTATGCTTCTCAAAAAGAGATATTTAGGCCACAATGAAGTTTGTGTTCTTTAAGGCCCAGGGAAACTATCTACGTGCTTAAATTCTAATAACTTAAAAATCTAAATCAGTAACTTTCAATTAACAAAATGAGAAAAACCAAAGCAAATCAAATAATGGCTTTTGAAAGCCAGGAGTAAACAGATACCAAGTTAGAACCAACGGTTGCCACCTGTATCATATAGTTAAAGTTAAGAAGGGATGCCATAGAATTCATGAAATGATTCCTCAGATTTCAAAAGAATGTTTAAAATCAATTTGACAAAGAAATTTAAATAGTCTAAGGGTCCCAGTGAGGGAGATCAATTACGAAAATGCCCTGGATTTTCTACTCAGTCCATTCTCACTTTTCCCCTGACCTCCTACCCCCACACACAGCCTTGATAGGCAGAGAAAGGGTGAAAAGAGAAAATTGTTATACCAGTCAGTACAACTGCTTTATGACAGGGCGCACCCTCCACTCAGATCAGAAATGGGATATGAAATAAAAATCCTGAAGTATGGTCACTTTGAGACCAGTCCTAGATCCTCCTCTGGTAGATGCCTCATCCGTGCTGGCACAACCCTACGTGGAGGTAAAAACAAGGTCTCTCCTTAATCTCAGAAAGGCATCTATCAATTTATATCAAATTTCAGACACTGCCCTTCGTTAAAATGAATTTTTATTTTATGTACCACTAAGAAAGAAACAATGCTGCCAAGTAAACCATGGTACTGTGTTTTCTTATCGTACCGACTGGAGGCTCCACCCTCATTTTAGAGATGCTAATACATGAGGGAAAAGGTATCAATGAATGTAAGTAAGTATTCTTCTAGTGCACAGGTGGAAAGGTCTTAAGTTTCCCCATTTCCGTCAAAAATAAAAGGAAAAAGGGAAACATGTCCGTATTTTCAGTGGCAGCTATACGTTAACTGTAGCAGAAAACATCAGATTTGTACAGAAATGCAATGATACTTAGAATTGTTATTTTTAAACACAAATGGCGACTTGATGGTTGTTCTTTTCTTTCTCTGTATTGGTTAGAGAAAGGAAAATGTGCATTATCTTATCCATGTTTAGATCCCTCTCAGGTCGAATTGTTGGAGGTGTTTGGTGGTTCTTTACTCTCATCATTATATCATCTTATACCGCTAACCTCGCTGCTTTTCTGACGGTTGAGCGAATGGTCTCCCCCATAGAGAGCGCGGAAGACCTGGCCAAACAAACAGAAATTGCCTATGGAACGTTGGACTCAGGGTCGACAAAAGAGTTCTTCAGAGTAAGTTAAGGGATTAACAGTGAAATGTTCATAATTTTGAAATTCAGGCCATTTTACAAAGTATACTACGGGCTCTGGCTTTTGTAGATTTTGCAAACACAATATTAACTGCTAGGTTTAATGCTAATACTTCTACAAGGATTTTGTAATCACCTTAATTTGCAAAAGTTAATTGATTTATTCACATTGCAAAAGGGTGGGTACCCAAAGGAATAGTAACAAGGAAGAAGTAAATAGGACAACTCTATAACATAATTTATCCAAAACATTCCAGTTTTGATTATGCTGTGTTAGTACTGGAATTGGTAAGATGGATTTGTATATGCTTTTGGGATGAGCATACAAATGAAGCAAGGCTTTATTTTAGGGGGAAAAAACGAATGCATTTAGCTTGCAGCATATGAAACCCAAAACCTTAATTGCAGGTTATAACACTTACATGAGTTATATTATGCTATACTCTATTCTATAATAATGGCTTTTAAAACAGCATCCTCACCGTCTCACGAGATAATCACAGCAAGAGCTGTAAGGCCTGGGTGCCTCGGTAAGACATCTATTGTTTTTAGTTAGTGTTTTCTCTGCTTTTGCAGATAAAATCGCTCAAACTGATATAATTGCATTTCATATGTGAATATGACCCCTTCGACTTGCCATCATAATGGCAGGATTTTTTGTTCAGTTGCTTGTTCATTAAGGGAATGACTTTCTTGACAGTGAACCCTCTTCCTCCTCTGATTCTACTTAAGTCCAGGGATAAATACTTAGTAATGTCTGATTAGAGGTAAGGGTTCAATTTTGTGACTTCAGAAACAAGAAATAAACAGTCATATATTGAAGTAATAATGAAGACATTTCATACTTAATTCCAATTGCTAAAAGATTGAAATATACAATATTTTATAAGACAGGACATAATTCACTATTTCCTAAGCTTTTATGTTAAAGTAATAATAGCACTATACATAAGTTCATGCCTTTATCCGGTACTTGAGAGATAAAATTTTAATTTTAAATGTATATACTTATAATTTTCTTGCTCAGCTTGGAAATAAAGAACAATAAAATGTGCTACTCCTTTGGCCCGTCTTAACTTTAATGTACCTGAATTTCAGTATGATATTTATCTTTTTTAAAAGTTTGATTATAATGTCCTAACATACAATAAAAGTTTTCATATTACCAAAAACTCAGTCAATCCCATCCCTAGGCATTGTTTTAAAAAGACAGTGAACCAAGTGTTTGTCAACAATTTGGAATGATATTAGTAGACATAGCTTAAAATTTGTAAATTAATGTTAAAAGTATTTGTCGATTTTGCCAAATCTGTAAATAATGGTCATGACAAGAGATTTTATTAACCATATACTATGAGTAAATTTAATTAACCAGACTTTTTTTTAACTTACTGAGCACATCCCAGTCTCTAAAACTTAATAACAGAAACACATGGCCCTAAGGCATTAGAGCACGATTTCAGGCATAGCCTGCTGGAAAAGCTTTAAGTTTGTAACTGCTTCAGTCCAAGAGTAAGTAGGTAAAATTTATTAATTCTCCCTAGAAGCCATTCTGCATTTGCATCAAAATGAAATACCAGTTTGCGCTGTTGCTTGTATTTTACTGAAAAGTGATGACTGATTTTCATTTAAATGGGAAAAATATTTGCCGACAGGTCATTCTTCCTGGAGTGATAAAGAAAAAGAGAAATGTCACACTGATTCCCTGAAAAATTCCAAAAATAACTCACTATAAAGCTCGTTAGCATCAAGCACACTGAAAATTTTTATTTCTGATGTTTTCATAGAGTTAAAGAAAAAAAAAGTACCTGCTTAAATTTCTAAAAACTGGTGAAGAAGACAATATATTAATAAGAAATACAGGAATGAGGAAAATTGTTTCCTGGATTTAAAGAAGCCTCCCATACAAGCTGTTCAGTCCCCATAGCCGTTTCCTTTCTCTCCTGTCCAACTTCAGTTTTTAAATTGGAAGATTTTTATAAATATAGATATTTATTGTGGCACAACCATCTGAACCCTAATCGTACAAGAAAACAATTTTCCCTGGTAGCACACTTTCAGGAATTCATAATTTCAGGTTCTCTGATAAAAATCCCATTCATTTCCTGCCCTGTGTTTTCCGTCCTCTCCCTTAGATGATGACCTGGTTTAAATCAACCATTTTTCTGATGGGTTGAGGAAATGGAACTCAAAGGGTATTTTTATACTTGTCAAAAATGTTTTCTCGTAGGAACCCAGTAATGATGCATCTATCAGCTCCACTAAACTGCCTCAGGCAGTGACCTATACTCAATGCTTCAAAAAATGTCACTGTTATAACCAACTGGAAAAAGAATTAGACCCTAGGGGAAAATTACATCTGAATTCAACTGTTTCCTAGTGCTTGCCCCATTATGAATCTTGATATGTTTCGTGTTCTGTGTTCCTTGTTAAGCATAAAAATAGAAGCATTAAAGAAAGTTTGTACTTGTCACTTAATGACAGACTAGCTGTTTAGGTACTTTTACATTTTTATACATTTGATTTGAACACACTGATTTACATTTCAGTGCAGATTATATCCTGTACCTCCTTCAGTCTTTAGTGAAATTATGAATGCATAAATGAGATGGATTACTATCTTGGGATTTATAATATTATCAAATAATGCATTTATGAGCCCTTAGTAGTACATTTGTCTTGCTGCACAACCTACTGGAAGGAGGAAATAATTCACCTGTTAAAAATGTAAACATTAACTATAATGTGTGACATTTATACATATTTTCTAGAAAGAAATGGCAGAATACTTAATTTTTGAGAAATTAAAAGGCCAGCACATTTTTTAAACTCTAGGAATTGTTTTAGGTAATAAACCCATGCTTTAAATCAGATAGTTTCCCACGCACTAATTTTCACAAAGATGAAACAAATAAATCTGATAGTCGTTTTCTAATTGCAAAAACAATAATGACTTTTATATCTTTGCTTCTTACCTTGGGCATATTTACTTCCCAAGCCTAATTTTTAAGTAGCTATCACAGCTGGTGTTTTCAGGGACTTAAAATTTCCATTATCACTGTACTTATGAACTTGCTGGGTCTGCAGAAATCTCCTCATTTTTTTCTGTCTCATCAGATTTATAAATAGTTGCAGTTCCAGATAAGGCACAAGATTATTATTTCCAGTCCTTTTCTTCCTTGTTTTCCCCTCCTTCATCATGTGTGTGATCTTATCTTTGTCACGTCCCTTTAAATCAGAATCAGAATTTCCAAGCATTAACATGAGGACAAACTGAGCTAATATTTTTCCCCATAAAAAAGTTGCTTTCATCTTTCCTCTGTTTTCCACTGGGAATCTGTAGTTTACAATTTGCCTAAGCCCTGTTAAGTTCAGCATAACTACAACATGGATTCCTCTTCTTCTGGATGTTAAAGGAATTAATTCAACTTCCACACTCTTGCATTTAAGGTAAACATAATTCAATATAGGTAAACAAATGCATCAGTAATTTTCTTCACAGTAATATTATAAGAATTGGCTTTTTAAAATTATCAATGTCCTAAAGATACTTTATTCCTTTAAAAAATTAATCATTTGCTTTGACAATATGTTGTATTCTATATTTAAGTGATCTTAATTATTGCCAATCCCTAAAAGTAATTTTATCCATTTTGCTGTTAGTTTTGTTTAGATATTCCCTATTCCTCTAATAAGTTACTGAAGAGTAACTGGAATATGTCCAAGTACCAATCTTAGATCTATATTTATGATTCTCATATCCTTAAAAAATTTTTCAAACAAATATTAAAATTAAAATGAAATTTTGATAGAATTTGTTTCTTCCATTTTAACTGTGATATGCATAGTAAAGTATACAATATACGTATAAATCTATACATTTCATAGGTGAAACTCTCAAGTCAAGTTATAAATATATGGAAAAGTGATATATGTCTATAAGCTATCGTTTACCAACACTTCTCTAAATTTGACACTAGTCAGAGTGTATGGTTAGGGACACTATCAGGTGATCTGGAGAGTTGGTATTTTTCCTCGAGATTGGACCTAGTAAAATGGAAGGACTAGTTCTCTAGAACAGAACTGCATTTCTAAAGCTGGACAGGACGAGGTCTGGCAGTTTGGCCTCCCTAGTGGAACCCATGTCGAATGGTCTGAATACAGCTGAATACAGGTTCTCCTCTGTCCTGGAAGCACGGAGGATCTTTGCAATTGAATGGCACTGGCACGGGATTTCCTAAGATGAGGATTCTGTAGCCAGAAGTGGTCTATCATTACCTACAGACAAACAGACACACACAAATATCACAATCTCTGTACCATGAGATATTTAAGTGTTAATGACAAAAAAAAAAAAAAAAAAAACCTCATAGGGCACTACAGGATGTCTATTTCCCATCTTGATATTAATCAACATTTGAATATACATTAACAGAAATTATCTTTTTCTCTAGTGTTCAGATATGCATATCATTTATTGCATGCCTTATTGTTTCAGTTTATTACTTACTAATTTCCCACCTTATGAAAATAGAATTTTGATTACCGCTGAAGAGTTTTCAGTGATTTCTTTCAGTGAGCACTTGAATAGTTTCCTTTTGCAAAGTTTGTTATTCAGGATATTTGTTGATGATTAAAGGACTGCTCCTTGTTGGAGTCTCTATATAGGTAAGCAAAGGAAGATCGATGTAAACTGTGTACATGATACTTAGGATTTGGCCTCCCACATAGATTTAAGTCTGAATGAAGTCGTCACCATTACTCTCTAGTTGGACCCAGATCCAAATCTCAGCACCCCATCTTGAACAAACACAGTCGCACCACATTTAGGTCTGGATGTACCGTGGTGCTATCAACCACTGAACAGAAGTCAGGCATTTCTATCTTATTAAATATTTAGTTTGAGGACATTTGAGTTCTTTTGACATTAAAAATGCGTGTGAGAATGAAAAATATAATGTGAATGCAGATGCCAGCAAC
>PVKH010005680.1:0-21816 GCA_004027955.1 Chaetophractus vellerosus | reverse complement strand
GTGAATTATTTCTTGATGAACTTGGTGCCAGGACAAGGGGGCTAAAAGGGAAGGTTGGTGTGGCTAACTTTACCTCAACGATAGCAATTCACTAAGACCCACCAAGTGCCGGCGTTTTAAGCGAGGGCGTCTTCTAGTGTTTCTTGTCCAGCCTGTCTTCTTAGGCCTCCATAGTGGACTATGGACATGGTGGACACAGAGGTTTTGGATGCCCATGGATTTTCTTTCTTAAGATATGTTTATATTTTCATTTAGTTACATATTGGTCTTGCTGGCTGCCAGAGGACTTCTGCCTCCTTAGGGGACCTTGAATGTATTTATTTTGATTCCTTCTATAGATTTTATAGTTTATTTTACTGAGGGAATTTTTATTTCCAAATTTTTAAGGGGCACACCACTGTCGTGTCCCAACCCCAACCTCATGAACTAATTAAATGACATATTTTAAGGTAAATTCTTAAAATGGTAACTCAATATATGCTCACCATAAATCATTAGAACACATAGAACAAAGTAGAGAGGAAAAATCCATAAATCTACCATCCAGAGGAAAACACAAGTAAATAACATTTAAGTTGCATAAAACTAACCATAGGATTTTCAAGTAGCCACTTTCTAAATCCCTGTTTCTTTTCTTCTTTTTGTCAAAAATGTAAATAACATCCTCTTCATTCAGACTATCTTCAATGTACATGTTATACATAAAATATCCTACTTCCTCATTAAATCAAAGGATGGCTTATTTTATATCCTGGAATAAAACCAGATTCCTAATGGGTCTAAGTTTAGTTACCCTCCCTGACTTAGTTTCCCAGCTGCTAAAACAAATACCATACAATAGGTTGACTTAAACAATGGGAATTTATTGGCTCATAATTTTGAGACTAAGAGAAGTCCAAAATTGAGCTGTCAGCAAATGGATACTTTCTCCCAGAAGACTGTGGCATTCTGGGGCTAGTTGCCAGTGATTCTTGGTCCTTGGCTTTTCCGTCACATGGCAACACACATGGCAGGAACTTCTCCTTTCTCTTCTGGTTCTAGTGACTTCCAGCGTCTACTCCTCCCCAGTGGTTTTCTCCCTGGACACTTCTCTCTAAGGCCCCCAGTAATAGGATCAGGCTCCATCCTGACTTAGTTGGCCATACCTGAACTAAAAATAATCTCTCAAAAGGTCCAATTCACAATGGGTTCACACCTGCAGGAATGTATTAAGATCATGAACATGTTTTTCTAGGGTACATAAATAAAATACTCAGCCTCCAGTGTGGCTTCTGAGAAAAAAAACTAAACTTTCCAACTGGGAATCAAATTGCTTTGAATACACCAGTTTATTTTTCATTTGAAGAAGTTACTCTTCACAAAATCTTTAAAAATTAAGTTTTGGTTATCACCACACTATCACTATTATTATCTCCTTACCCAGTTAAATAACTCTCTCTCTTTATATATATATTCTCATACTTTGAGAAGTTAAAGTGTCTAGGTTACACCATGAGTAGCAAACTCTAATGTAAAACAAGCTTTCTGTTAAGCAAATCTGAAGTTCAGGTTTTACCTTAGTAATATGACAATAAATTTCTTTAGAAAATATTTGAGCAATGAATTCAACACACATTTGAGAAAGCAAACAACATTGAGCCCTTAAAACCTTTATAGAAAAATACCTGGGAAACATATGCAGTAGAAGGAGATCAGTTTAGCTTATGCAAGACGGCAGCATGCCCACAAATGGCTCCCTCTCCCCCATTAGCCACAGAGACACACATTTGTCTGTGGGAAGGTGCCATTTCTTGGAACAAATTCATGATGAAATTAGATAGTTTCTTAAGTTTGGAATTCATTGGCATGAACGACTAATGAGTGGGTAGTGGTAGACTTTAAAAACTAGAAACTTGTGTCTGCCGTTGCCCCACATGTTTTTCCTGTCATATCTCCAAGAGGAAGAGGGAGGCTGGGGGCATCTTCTTCCATGCTGGGGTCTTCCTGGGGCAGAGGATCTCGATTCAGATGAATGGAACTGATGTAATTTTCTTCACATCCTCCTTTAAAGAGAATGTCATATGAACTCTTCAGAAATATAATAGTTTTAAACTTCCTCGTGGCTTTCCATGGGGCAGGACAACTTCAGCCCTACCAAATAACCTATAAATATAGTGGATTTTCCCAGTAATAACTGATTGTCAGGATAAGGTGGTAGCTAACCATATAGGTCCTTAAACAACTAAGAAGGGGTCGTTCTGTTTTCTTCTGCAGCAAAATGCCTGCTTTAGAAAGATTGGTAATAACAGCATGGCCAAAAGGAGTATCTGTGCATTTGAAATAGAATCCCCCATTTTCTAATCATTTCGTTTACCTGAGGATTTTAAAATCAAAATGCCTTTTCATAAAATAATCCAAATTCATTAATATCAGCTTGGAAGAGAAGATAAATGCAGGGAAAAAAAGCGCCCCTAGTGTCCAAAACAACACCTTTGAAATGTGGGTGTTTATAATCCATTTTACAATATACTTAGGTTAAACCAGTGGACATGATTTTTTCACTTCCATTACTATAATGTCCATGTTTTCACATGATCATCATAACATTATTATAGTCCATCAAGTGGATGTGACAGACTTCACTTTCAGTTAATTGAGTAGGTATTTTTGTTTTTACTGCACATCGGATGGCTCTTAGCTCGAAAGAGCCAGCCATTATGTAATGCCTGGCAGCCTCCCCATCTCCCAGTTCTCTGCCAGCAAAGCTGAATTAACTCCATGGGCAGACTCCTCCCTGCCTCAAACTCAGACTCTGGTTCTGACCCTGGGCAGAGGGATAGAAGCAGCTAGAAAGGACAGCTCCCTGGCTCAGTGCTGAGTCAGCCTTGCTGTTGGCTTAGCTCTGATGTTGGACCAATTTCTGTGCCGTGTCCCAGTTCTTTGGAGACCGCCTCCTTCTTCTACACCAGCTGCCTGGCACCTGTCCTTTATGGCAATGCTTCAATGACTAAGTTCTCATCTTGTCCTCAGGGACAGTTGCCTGCTGGATACTCCAGTGGCCCAAGCTGGGTTGTCCTTTGTGATTGGGCCCCCAAGTTCGATAGCTTTGCTGAGACTGAAGTTCTGCTCAGTGCTCTAACAGGATTACTTCATCAGAGAACTGGTAGAGGGGAGAGTAAAGAGCTGGACTTGGGATTCAGTCACGTCTGGATGCAAACTCCATCTCTACCATGCTCACTAGCTGTGTAACCTTTGGTCAGTTTAACTTAGTTGCTCTAAGCCTCAATTTCCTCATCTCAGAAATGGGGGAATAATGATGCCTACTACTTAGGATGATTTTGAGGGGCAAACGAAGCAATGCATGCAAATTCCCTATTGTGTTGCAGGCACTAATAAATAAGGTAGTTCCTATTGTTCTGCTCTATACTCCAGTTTTTCTTTGACCTGAACCCTAGCTTATCCCCCGGGCATGATACCTTTTAGGATTAAACCTCTTGGGCATCTAATGACAGATACCTTGATGCCTACTACTGATCCATACTGGCTCTTGGATCACTGGGGGCTTTTCTTGGTTGCCTGAAGCTCAGGGCTTTGCATCTTGCCTGTCCTGCCCTTGGTGTGGATCTTGGACTTGGCTTGACACTTCTCCTAAAGACGCCTGAGTCCCTTTGGCCTTCCTTTCTGAACATGCCTGTGCTGATGACTTTCCGTGCTGTCTGGTTGGACCCTGAGTCCCAGCTTCCCCAGACTGGTCTGCTTGCCACTGGGTAAGCCCCAGCTCTCATTCACGCGGACTGTTGAGCTGAACTTCCTTCAGTCCATTCCAGGATCTGCACTCAGGACATCTTTCTTGGCCAAGAGAACTCATGGAACCTGTTACAGGACAGGAATGTGAGGTGGATGGTGGTGCCAGGAGAGTCCGTGGTAGTCCTGGCCCTAGGAGGTCCAGCAAAGTGTTAGCAAAGGGTCATATAGTAATGGTGATCGCTCCAGAAATATGGGGATCCCCAAAGTTAGAAAGACACATAAGGCAGTATAAACCAGACCACAGCTAGGGGGCTGGGACAGATAAAAGGCCTCCAGGCTGGGGGAAGCTCACTAGGACCAAGGAATAACCTCTTCCTAGAGATTAGGGCGCAGAGCTGGAGTCAAGACTCCAAGGACTGCAGAAAGTAAAGGCACTGGCAGTTTGGTGATGACAATCTGAATCTAAGAAATTGATCGCTTGGTCTTGAGGACATTTTTACATTTCTTGCTGGGGAGAAATGAATTCCCAGAGTGGGAGGCCCTAAGGCCCTTGGACGGTGTGCGAAGTAACTGCAGCTAACTGAGGAGTGAGAACACAGGCTCCAGCGGAGTTGTTCAGCAGCCTGAGAGTGCCTGGAAGCTCCGAATGGTCTGAGTGACAGCGGACAGAGCCTCTGCTGTCCAATCACATGTGGCGGTGGGCGGAGATCCGGCGCAGCCTCCTGCCAGAGGGTGGTCCACGTGATCTCTTTCATCCCTGATTACAAGAGTGTTTCTTGAGGGTGCTCTCTAGTTTGGATGCCAGAATTAATTATCGGAAGGAAAGGTTCAATCCCTGTTTGTGCACAGAAGGGATACAATCCTTGAGCTATCCAGACTTAAAAATGATGAAAAGAAAATGAATGTTTTCAAGTTTTTGGATAACACCTTATGTCGAGATGCTATCTACCAAAAAGAACATTTCCCCACCCTGAGCAATTGAAATGAGCAGCTCTAATAGCAGGCATCTGCTAACTTAATTTTCATTTTTACTGTGGCAAATGCTCCAATAGCGTGGGTGGATATTTACAAGAGTGAGCGGCTGTGTTGAATACCGTAATTTTAAAGCATAGAGCTATTAGGATGGGTGCGAAAGAGGCGGAAGGGTTGGAGCCAAAAGATTATGCTTGGGCACCCGCGGTCACTTCTCTCTCCTTTGCTCTGCTCATGCCATGCCCTCCCAGGAACACATTCCCCACTTCCTCCCCCGCTTCTGAGGCCTGTCCATCACATTCCGGGCCCCACCTCCTCCTCGCGCCTTCTCCGACCACATCTACCCTTAGCATCCTGTCCCCACCTTGACCACAGCAATCACTTGTCAGGTGCAGGCCTTTGGCACTCAGCATCTCAGCCGGATACTGCTGGGATTCTTTGTCTTTTCTCCCTCACCAGAATAATATAGCAAAGGATTTATATGTCTGGAGAAATGCTATAGAGCCTAACCCAAAGGTTTTCAAACAGTATTTGTGGCTTTTCTTAGTCACTTCGTTTTAGATGGTGGCAAAGGAGAATTGATGACAGAAGGCTTGAGTGGATGGGTGTGAGGATGTGAATTTGTTCACGGGATGTGTTTAGTAAAGGAAGGATTGTGGAATTAGAATAAATTTATATCTAGGTAAATAGAAATATATTCATCAATATAATGTTTCCTATTATAAGATAATATTTGTTATGCTGTACCATGCAAACAGTTTGCATATACAAGAGGTTGTTTTGACCATGGTGATTTTTTTTTGTCTGTAGGCAGGGAGCATGTTGATCTTTCTTTTTAATTACATAAATAAGCCATGCCCCATACTGGAAAAAAAGAAAAAAGTATGCAAATAGTAAAAATTTTCCTTAATCAATCTTTAGATATTTTATGTATCAAAATAAAAATGTCTTGCTTCATGAAAGCTTTTTTTTTCTCCAACAGGAAAACAGCTTGGGTTTTGTTGGTTTTCAGTAGGCACTCAGTAAAAGCAAGACTTGCATGTGTATCTGAAGCCAATGCTGAAGTGAAATGGACTTGGATGGAAAGAAAAGGGAATTTGAAGTTCAAATTAAACAGTCTGTATTTGTAAAGTGGTTTGAAGATGAAAAGCCCCATAGAAGTTATTATTGTCATTATCATTAATAATGTATGTGCCAAGGCAGCCAAATGGAACATTTATACCGGACAGCAGGAGCCCAGAGTGTCTTTCAGGTACAATTATCTTTGGCCTGTCCTCAGCGGTTTTCTCTTTGATGGAATTCCTTCACCTTACCCTGCTTTAGTGGGAAGTTAGGCCTAGAAAATTTCTCAGCACAGAGTACTGTGGAATGTTCTCAGGAGGCAGGGAATAGATCCCTCTCTCCATCCACTTCTCCCCACTCTCCCCTGTGTTACCCCCTCCTGCCAATAACTCAAGTAACTGCAGCCCCTTCAACATCTGAGTGATGCACAAGGGACTCTCTTTTTGCTGAAGGCCTTCAAGGCAAGTTTTACATTTGCTGGTAGTCTCTATAGCAGAAAGACAGACTTCTTTCCCAAAGATGCATGTTCCAGATAGCTCCTAGGTGGAAAACATTTTTTTGGGGGGTGATGGTTGTACAAACTCAGTACATAACAAACTTATGTGCAACACTGGGGAAACAGCTGGCCTGGGTGTGGGCCAGCCCTCTGTTCAGGAAGCTCTCCCACTTGTTTTCAAAACTCTCTTTGAAAATGCCCTTTCTATTCTGCTTATGTCAGAGGAAAACACCTCTCACTGGTACTTTCTGGAACTAGGAGGCTGTGCCCCCTTGCTGATACAGTTGTGGGGACACAGAGCTGGAGGGTCATGGGCCAGGACGCTTAGAAATTTGATTAGAGCTATGGGCCCTGACTCCATGAGCCTGGAGCATTTCCTGTATAAACAACCACTCGCTTGCACAAGCTTACGAGATGCTAAGGTGGAGTGATAGGCTGCCAAGAAGTAGCAGTGACCTGGGATTCTGGGCATTGTTGGGATCGGAGAAGATAAAGCGTGGAGATGGGGGTTAAGTCTTTGGACTTGAGTGGTCATTAAGTCTGTCCCATTTCCACTCAACATAACATCCTTTACTTTCTCTCTCAAACTTGGTCCAGTGAAGAAGAGTTTTTATTGTGCTTTATGCCTGAGGAAAATAAGCATTGAATAAAATGAGCTTTAGAGAACCTAGTTAGAAGAAAGGCCATGAGGTAAGTTGACTTCTTCTACCTCAACTTTTAGTCACTGGAGCCAGTGAACCCAAAGAAGGAACAGGAAAGAGGCAGAAGTTCCAAGAGGCCTCAAACAGAGCTGTTGGTATCACTACAAATATTCTTTGAAAATTTAAGCCATAGAAGGATAGCCTTAGCTATGGTCTCTGCATAGGTAGGTTTCTATAGATCTGAGCTGAATGAGGATATTTTGCCCAAAGCATTTATTTCTGAGAAATTCACATTTGTGGATGTTCATTTATTTTTTGATTGAAGGAGAGAGTGTGAATGGATAAAACCACCTGTAGGAACTACATTTATCTCATGATTTATACCCTTATTTTTGGCACTGTCCCCACAATTAACCTGAGAGCCAGTTTATCAATGCATTCAAAGAAAGCTCAGATCATTGAGGTAGACAGATCTGACTATTGAAGGGAAACATGGAAAAGAAATAAGACCTGCTGTATCAGTTCCATAGTTTAGACTTAAATACTCCTTAGCCCTTTATTTTTCCTTCTCTGTAATGGAAGAACACTAGATGACCTCAAAACTCCGCAGTCAAAAACAAGACTGCTTGAAGAAATTGCTTTTCTCATATTGCTGTTGTTGCTAGATGAGAGTTTTTGTTCTTAAGAAGGGTTTCTGGGCTGATAAGAAAAGAATAGTATCATACATTTATACCCTTCTAGGCAAACATTGGTTCTGAGCTCAGCAATGGTTTTGTTCTTATGATGTGCAAAGGACTTTCCAAAGCATTTTACATATATTATCTTATTTATTCTTCATCTTCAATGATAGACATCATTTATGCACATTTCATAATTTGGTTTGCACATTGAAGAGGATCTGAGTTAAACGAGGTGTTTAGGATAATCGGGTTTAGAGATGCTAAAGAAACTTTCATAAGTGGCAGGGGAAATGCAAGAGACAATCTATTTCCATTCTCTGCCCTTTAGAGATGGCAAATCTGAGGGACACAGAGGTTGCTACTGGTCACAAAGCTAGTAGGTGGCAAAGTAGGACTTAGACTCCAGTTTCCTGGCACCTGGGTCAAGGCGTTTCTTCTGAAGTTTGTGTCTTGGCAGAAAGGAGAGGAAATATCAGGAGGAAGCACACACAAGGAAGATGCCCCACAAGAGAGTTGGGGCAGCAAAAACAGGAGACCTGAAGTCCATCACTGATACTGAAATGGTTCTTCCCCAGCCAGAGGAGCACCTACTTCTCTCTGGCTCTTCCTGAGTTTTAAGGGCTCACACACAATTATGGGAAGGTATGAGTGAAGATGGTCTAGAATTGATCTGCTTTTCCTGCATCCTCCTGTGGTGAGGCAATATGGTGTGGACAGTATTCAGACTGTGTTATCTGTGGAATCAGGCAGACAGGCCCTCATTCAAATCTTGCTTTTGCTGTGCCATTTGGGAAAGTTGTCTAACCCCTCAATGTCTCAGGTTTCTCCACTATGAAATGTGCATAAATGATTTCCATCTCTCATTGTTGCTGAAGAATAAATAAGATAATATATGTAAAATGCTTAGGAAAGCCCTTTGCACATCATAAGTACTTCACAAATGTTATCTATGATTTTAAATATTTTTACTTCATCTTATCAATGGGATTGATATTAAATGTACAAGTCCAGATTTAAAGTTAGGGTCATTTTATTCTCCTTCCATCCTCATGTGGAATGGTTGGAAATGGTTTCAGTGAATGTCATGGCTTTTTTGCTATTAACGACACTCCCTCATTGCCTGGGTACTTGGCTTCAATCTCGTCAATGAAATCAGGATTAATAAGGAGCAGCAGCACTTTCTTCCTCTGAGTATTAACAGTTTGGAGAAAATGGTTGAACTGTTCTTGCATTTAATAATTAGATGCGACATGTTCATTTATATTTCAAGGAAACTCCAAGTCACCTATTCATAATTAAGATAATAGCATTGTGAAGGAAGGAGATATTAAGAACTGAAAGTATGATTGAAGAGTTCCACTGAGAAGATGCATGGTCAGGCAGGACTCTGTGCATTCCAGGGAAGGCTCTGCTCCTCCTGCTCTCTGGAACAGTCCATAATTAGCACTTGATTTATTTCTTAGTTCTCATTTCCAGCCTAATAGATTTTACTGGTTATTAGTTTCATCCATACTTTCCACGGGCTGGGGTTGGACATGTCATTTCGCTTTTGTGTTCATGATGTGCCAGAGAGTTGGGGGTCTTAAATCTGATTGGATGAAGTTAATTTAGAGGGTGAATCTGTTTTTCGCAGCTCTTGGAAACAGTCCATTCGCTAGTACTATGCTAATTGCTGTTCTGCTGTATTGATTGGGATAACAGTAACTAGCTATTCGTAAAAAACATAAATCTCAAAATTTCCATGGCTTGGCACAATGGAAATTTATTTATCACGCATCTAAGTGTGCACTGCAGGTGCTCCTAGTCAGCGGGAAGCTGAGCTTCATGAGCTGGTTCCCATACCCCCACCGCACTTCCTTCCTCTCTTCCTATGCGTCTTAGAATCCTCTGTGTCCAGGCTGGAGAGAATGAAAAGAGAGCATTGCGGAGCTGCATCCACTTCTTAGCCACTCTGCTGGCAGTGACACAAGCCATTTCTGCTCATGTTCAGTTCACGAGAACCAGGCACATGAGCCCACGGCTGCAGGAGGGTCTGGAAAACGTGGACCCTGGTCACGCAGGCACTTCACAGCAGCAACACGTCCAGTGGAGGGGGCCTCCCATGCTTGTCATCCTCAAGGAAGCCAACAGAGGAGAGTACCATTTGCAGCTCAGGCTCATCGTAGGACTATTCCCCTCTTTCTTCCTCCACCAGTAACGCTCTTGCCGAGGTTTTTGCATATCTGGATTCTCCTCATGAATCAGATCTCATTCTGATACCTTAGAGGGGCCTTCCTTGACCCCCCCCCCAGCTAAAGTCGCACCTCCTTACCCCACCATGGCTCTTTGCCATATAACTCCATTTTATTGTTTCATAGCACTTATCATTATTTAAAACAATGTCATTTACTTTTTTATTTTTTGACATGTTTGTTGACTTTCTCCTCTAACTAAAGTAGGGTCTTTGGCTGTCTTGGTCACTTCTGAAATCTCAGAAAAGTTCTTGGTACATAGTTGACACTCAATAAATATTTACTGCTTAAATGAATGAATAAATGTTGCTATCTGACATATGTGGTTTGGCTGAAGAAGTACCTGTGTGATGGTGTTTGCCAAGCTTGCCTAGTGTCTGGGACAGTAGAATGTCTCTTGGTCCTTAGGCCTAGAAGAGTTAGAAGCCTGTAGGAAGAAGCAAAGAATCTGTAATATGTGCTGAAATGAAAAAAACCTCTCCTCCACTGACCTGTCATATTGCATAATAATACCATAATTAGTACCCAAAGTCATGGGGTTTCTAAAGGGGATCTGAATGTTTCATGGTTAAATCACAATAGTAACCAGAAGGGAGTATACATTAGTAAGAATACTTTTTTTTTTTTTTCTGATTGGCATATTTCTATTCATGGTCAAGTGTAAAGTATGAAGAGCAGATCTCTGAGGAGATGAATCGAGGTTGAAATGTGGGGGCTGGGACATTAGAGAATGGGATACTCTCTGGTTGTGGTACCCCAGAAAGTGCAGGACAGCACATGGCACAGAGTGAGTGGGTGAGAGAGTGGGAGGGACCAGGGCACAGCTGTACCTGTCTCAGCATTCCTTGTGGCCAGACCAAACTCGGCTGCATTGGGCTTCTGAACCAAGAAGCAAGGGCTAATAGCGAATCTTCATGACACGTTTCTTGGAGGAAACCCAGAAGTATTGGTGGATTTGCTCACTTATCCTTCTAAAGTATTTATGAGACAGAAAAGCCAAATAGAGAGAGAAATGAAAGAAAGCACTGAAAAAATAATTCCTTGATTTTGAAAGCAACATATGTCCAAAATACGGAAAGGCAAAAAGGAGAAAAATAACAAATCCCAGCCCCCAGAGAAAATCACTTTTTATATTTTGAAATATTATCTTCTAATAACATTATATTCAGATATGTATGATATGTGCATATAAAAATACATGTTTTACCTAGTTTAAATCATACCCTTCATAGAATTTTAGACTTTGCTTTTATTACCATGGTTCTGGCAAATGTATTTTCCCCATGCCATTAAATCTACTTCATAAACATTTTGTTTTAAAACTATGTAAAGTGCCCTTTTTCTTATTATAAAAGTTTCATTGTAGAAACTTTAAATAATCAAAAAGAAAAAGATAAAAGCGAACTACAATCCTATGGCTAATGACTTCTTAAAACTTTGCTCTCTCTCCTGGCAGTTAATGTATATCGTAGGTTTTTTTTTTTCCATAAATGTTCTATTTTAATGCTGTTTTGTAATTTAGTTTTATCATTTTGATGTATTTGAATGTTTTTCATATTAACAGCTGTTCTGTATCATTCTAATGCCTTGTTAATATTTCATTTCCTGCATATATAATTTACCTGCCCAATTTCCTATTGTCTTCCAATATTTCAGTATTTTTACCAATGGCTTCAAATTACATTCTTGTCAACATAACTATAATGATTTCTTTAAGAGCCATGGCTAGATATTAGAAGTAGAATTGTCAAACCATTGTATGTGAATAATTTAAGTATTTTTAGTATACATATTGTCTAATTGGCCTCAATAACACTGTACATTTCTTTGGGCCTATTTCTCACTTTCCTTTCTGACAATGGATTTTATACTTTTGAAAATCTCTGCCAATTTGATAAGTAAATATCACTTAATGTGGCTACATAATATTTCATTTTATTGGGATGTCACAATTCACTTAACTATTCCTGTATCCTTGAACATTCAGGTTAAATATGTACAAGAATCCTTAAAATATCCATATATGATGGCTCAACAATTGTTGGGACTGTCAGTCAACTTGATTTTTGTCAGACACTCCAAGGCACCTATCAGTCTTCAATGTAAATGAAATCACTATATTGGGGCATTTGGCTCTAGGCTTATAGGAAACTGGCAGTTAAGAGTTGGGTCCCAGGAAATGGTGACAGACCTTGGTTCTACTGCCTGCTGGTTTGGCTTCACTTTCCTTATCTGTAAAATGGGGATGGTAATGACCTTTCAGTCTCTTGGTGAAGGTTAGATGAGATATCGCATGTCTAATGCTAGCACAGCTCCCACTTTCAACGGAATTAGGGCTCAAGTCATGCAGCTCTTCTTATGGAGAATTTTACTGATGACACATCAATTGAACTGAGGCTTTTCTGATTTGAGCACCTGAAATATGCAAGTTACTGGGCAGGCTATAGGGTCTGCCCTCACAGAACGCCTATGCAGTACCTTTGCAAATGTAACTGGTATCAAACAGGAGACATTCATGGGATTGGAAGGGCCCGAGAAGGTTTCTCAGAGAAAGAGGGATTTGACCTGCCCTTTGAAAGCTGGGTGGCAATTAAGCTGCTTTAGGGAGGGGTGGCCCTCCTGGCTTTGTACCTTGATTGTTAGTACGGAGCCTGAATCATATCGGAAGTGCTGAGGAGTTGGGGAGGGCTGTGGTAGGCAGGCAAGGCCCTGGGGAGGGGGTGGCCGTTGCTGTGGGCCTGGAAGTTTGGGCAGCAGTCACTGATACCCTGCCCTCAGTTTTGGGACCTGTTACCTCTGAACATTTCAGTTTCCCCCCTTCTTGTTTTTCAACTGTTTTCTTCCCAGGCTTCTCCTGAGAGCCTATCCATATGTTCCTTCCCTTCAAACATTCAGATGCCCTGTCTGGCAGGTAGGCCAGCCCAGTTTGGGCCTTTAAGAGCCTTCAGCACCAGGCTCCCAAGCAGTTGCAGGGCCAAGGGAGAAAGATGCCCCACCCCTGACTCTCCCCGACTTTTTTCCATAAAGACATAAATGCTGGCTTTGTACACCCTACAGAATAACAAGTCTTTTACCCTCCATGGAGAAAGCACCCATGATGGACACAGATCTATGTGGGTTTCAATGTTTTGTGGCAGGCTGTTGAGGGTGTTCCTGTCTGGTGGCCTCTATTTTATCTGTAAATAGTAGGTGAGATCATGTTCTGAGCACTTCAGTGCCATGGTGGATGAATTACTCTGATGAGGAATTTCTAAATTTTTGAAAAAAAATTTAATAAGAAAGAGAAATCATGCTAAGCAAGAGGTGACAAAGGGGTACTGCTATTTCTGCACTTCTCCATTCTTCAGGGTCCTGCATTTAAAGGGCTCAGGCTCCCCTTGAGCGTCAGCAGATCCCTGGCTGGGCCTAGACGCAGCATTAACTCAGCCCACAGGTAATGAGAACATGCCAGACCTTACTGCTGTCCACACAAACCTTCTGGGTTGTGATGCATGTTCCTAGCAATGTCACATTTGAGCTTTGAAGCAGCGTGTGAGGAGTGGGGGTAGGGACCAAAGAAGGTAGCCTGGGGAAGGAAAGTGCCCCAAATCACACAACAGAGAAGAAAAGCTTAGACTTGAAACCAGGCCAATTGGTTCCAAATCCCATTGAAGGCAACAACTCAGGACAT
This sequence comes from Chaetophractus vellerosus, assembly GCA_004027955.1. Classification (NCBI taxonomy): domain Eukaryota; kingdom Metazoa; phylum Chordata; class Mammalia; order Cingulata; family Chlamyphoridae; genus Chaetophractus; species Chaetophractus vellerosus. The sequence goes on along the minus strand of PVKH010005680.1, from coordinate 8,338 downwards.
CCTTTCCAGTCTCCAAGATGTAAAAGGGTTTCAAAATGAGGCTGGAGAAAAAATTGGCATTGGGCTGTTCTCTGGAAGAGTCTTCTCCCCACGCGGCCCCAGGGCTCACTCTGGGCACTGTCACTCTGAAGCTGGGCACCGTGGCTTGCACGCTGGCCCTCGGCCTCGAGGGCGCGTGGGAGGCCTGGTCTCTTCACCCTCCTGCTCTGGGAGGCTCACCTGGTCTGGAGCTCACCAGCCAGACAGTGAGTTCAATTCTACTGGGCTCTCTGAGCTAAGCGCTGTCCTGGGAGCCAAGAGATGCAGAGACAGATAAGGCTTTGAGTCACCAAACGCAGTTAAAAAGCAAGAAGCCGTCATCTGAAGCAGGTTGTGGGAATGCGCATGTGCGGTGGGAATGCGCATGTGCGGTGTGCCCGCGCACGCCTGCGTGCGTTTGTGTGGGGCCGCTGGCAGGTGCTATGACGAGATCAGGGGGTGACTGGCTTCCGAAGTTTCGACTGGGTTGGATGGAAGAAATGGGCCTGTTTGGGAGACACTCCCAGAAACGTGACCCTGAACGAAACATCTAGTACCCTGTAGGGCTCTCTCAAAAAGAAGAAGGAAAAAAGGGCTTATTAAAGGGATGTTGGGGAGGCGCTAAGACATTTCCGCCCTGCCTTCTGTAGCAGGATGAGAGCTGGAGCGAGGGCCATGTGGCAGGAGGCTGCAGCCAGCAGGGCTGAAGTGGCTGGCCCAAACGGAGGCCGCAAGACAGATGTGTTCAGTGAATGAAGTCAGGGAGGAGGGAGGAGATTCTTACCGCTCTCAAAGCCCTCTCTTCCCACGAGGGCATGTCTCTGTGGTTATCTTTGGGTCACTATGCCCCTGGAACCCACCAGAAGAAGCCCTTCTCTTTTGGTGTGGGGTGGGATGGGGGCTGAGAAAGCCATGATTCTGCCACGGCTGCCTGGGGAAGCCCCAGCCTCGCAGGCTGCTACTCTGCATCTCCTGGGCTGGAGTTTCCCCTTCAGCGCTCCCCTGTGCCTCCTGGGCCTCACACTCCCGGGAAATCCCAGCGTGCCAGGCTCTTTGAAGTCGGAGGCAGCGCCCGGCTCAGGGAGCTTCTGCCAGGCCTGGAGGGCTCCACCACCTCGGCTTCAAAGGCGGGGCGGAGAGAGCGGCGGAGCAGGCCGGGACCGGAGCTGATAGCCTGGGTGCAGCCATGCGGGGCAGGGGCACTGCAGGGGCCAGTGGGATGGGGGTGAGATGGAGTTCCCAGGGCTCTCCTTCTCGGAGCCATGAATCAAGGGGAACCACAGAGAAAACCAGCTGTGTTAAGAAGACATACCCAAAGGCTTCCTGCTCCAACCATCTCCCCAGCCTTGCTTCTCACTAACCCCTGGAGACCCTCCACTCATTCACTGATTCCATTGTTTGTTGAGTGCCAGACACTGGGCTTCTCACTGTCCCACAAACATGCTTTGCACAGTCCTGCTCCTGCTCCTTGCACATACTTGTCCACTGACCTGCTGAGTTCTTCCCCCATTCTCCAGACCCCAGCTCAAGCACTCTGCTCCACAAAGCCTGCCTGGGCCCATCTCCCTTTTCCAGGTCAGCACAGCTTAGAATTTGGAACCAGACAGATCTGGCCACACTTAGGAGGTGGGTGACCTCAAGCAAGTTAATAACTTTATCAGTTTCTCACCTGTGAAGTGTGAATAATATTTACCTCTCAGGATTACTGTGAGCCTCAGGGAAGCACGTGTAAAGCACCAAGCCAGTGTCTGGCTTACAGTTGGGGTGGGGTGGGGGCATATGATTTATCATCTACATCTGGATACTTTGTTCGAGTGGAAGGTGGTACTATTTATAATCACTCTGGAAAAAGAGTGTAAGTAGGACTCTTTCTGGCAAACCAGGATGGACAGTCATCCTCTATGTAGTAGACTCTCAACCAACGTTCCTTCTCTTCCCTTCTCTTCTCTCACTCTTTCAGAAAGTGTTGCTCACATCACCAATAGCCATTGATAAGCATTGCACAGGGGCAGGGCCTGACTTTACTGTTAATGCCTTGTCAACCTTTCACCCTCACCAGAAGAGCCAGTGGAGAGCCAGTATCTTCATTTTTGTATCATCTGTCACATTGCTGTCTGAATTGCAGGTTGTTGGCTATTAATGGTTTTGAAATCAATTCAAGAGGTGACCCACATTTATATAAAACATGAAATAGAAGAAAATAGGAAATGCCAGAGTATATCTCATAGAGTCAGGGTAAATATTGTTTGATGAAACTTCTGTTTACATATGTGTGTATTGGTATAAAATGTTTTTCTTACCGCCTGTGACAACAGTTTGAACCTCACTTCACGCCAAAACCTAGCATTGTCCGTGTCCATAAGTAGCTGGTCTGTAAGTGTTTATGAACATTGAGTTTTAAAGATTTTCAAAGTTGAACTATCCTTAATGTATGCCTGTTTAATTAGATGTCTTATTGGGATTTGGAACCTATTTTCTTTCAGAGTTGGTATGGATGTATTTTCTTTCATTCAGTCATTCAATAAATTTTGTATACATGCTAGTTGGGAGGTAATGGATGAGATTATTTTCACTCTTTCAAAGACAAGAAGGAAGTTTTTTTTTCCCTTTCTTTCCAACCATATTCCCAATACCCCCAGAGCATCACTTGCCACTCACACATGGGTGTTTTTTTGATAATGGGTGATATGGATTGACCCATGTCCCTTACAAAGACATGTTTAAGCCCTAACCTCTGTTCCTGTGCATGTGAACTCATTTGTGAGTGGGATCTGGGAAGATCCTGGTAGTTAAGGAGAGGCCAAAGGGAACCAGGGAGGGCCTAACTCCAACATTACTGGAATCCTCACAAGCAGAAGAAATTTGGATGTGGAATTAGCAGGAGTAGGAGACAGATGGAGGCAGATAGTGAATTATGGATTGCTGGCAGGCTACCACCAGAATGCTATTGATTTCAGAGAGAGCATGCTCTTGCTGACACCTTGATTTTGGACTTCTAGCCCCCAAAACTATGAGACAATAAATTCCTGTTGTTTAAATCAACTAGCTTGTGGTCATTTGTCACAGCAACCCTGGAAAACTAAGACAATAGGCATATATTATGTTTTCTAATTTTTAAAAAATAAATCATAGACATTCTGTTGTCCTCCATCCCAGCTCCTTTTTTTTTTGAGGACCTGGCTGAAGTTCTGCCACCTTTAAGGACCTCATCTGAATCACTCCGTTCCTCATTAAGTTTTCTTTTCTTTTAACTCTTTAATCAAGAGGAAAGACTGGAGACTGTTTCATAAATATATTTTGATTCCTGCTAATAAAGTCTTAGAATAATTTTCATTTCTAGATGCCCTGATTCCAGATCCAATAAAAGTTTAATATCTAAAATATTGAAACATTTGATTTGGAGTATTTTATTGTCCCTATCTACTATGGTGATAGTTGAGGCTCATGGTGTATATAAAAGGCAGCTACATATTTGTTGGGCTAAGACTGGCACCCAATTTAGGAAACATGAAATTTACTTAAAATGTGACCCTCATCACATTACCCAGTGCAAAATATTCCCTTGAGTTGGAGTGAGGATTAAGTGACTCTAATGGGAAATGACAGCTCTGTGTTGTCCTATTTGCAATCACCTGAGGACTCTGACCTCTGGCAGGGATAAGTTCCATATCCACGAGGGGGCCTCTGAGCCAGTTGCAGTGGCCACACCTCCAGCCACAGCCCCCAGGATTAGTGGCCCTGCCCTCTGCTTTCCAGCCCAGAAGTCCATGAGCTCTGCCTTCTCTGCTGTGGCCAGAGGTTACAGCTCCCAGGAAGAAAATTACCTTGATGTCAAGACTGGGCTGGTGTGATGAATAGATGTGAATTACCATGACTCTTAATTAAGGAAGGTTTAAGATGGCATTGGGGCAAGTACCACGGTTGATTATTTAAAATGAGAGTTTGATAGGCAGCAAGCACCCAGGTCTGCTCTTACTTCAGCAGAATAAGAGATGTCCTTTAGCTCACACATCTCCTTCAAACATTGCAGGCGCTTAGCTTAGTAAGTGGTTTGCTTTAGCAGCGGTGGCAGAAGTGAAGCCAGAGGCAGCCTTTTGAGCTGCACTTACCTACATCATACCAGGCAGGACAGAGCCTTTCAGCTCCCCATTTGTCCTTTTTCCAGCACATCCATCGGCCATTTCATCCCAGATACAACAGGGAGAGAAATAAATGCTATGCTTTCTCTTGGACTAAAAGCAAGGTTTTCACACTATTCAGTCAATGCGTTGGCAAAGGGCAGATGTTGTCTTTTAGTTGCAGTTTCTAGTTCTTCTAAAAGCTACTGTTTTCTGGAAATACAGAAATACATGAGAAATTGATTCTCTTTCCCATATTGCTTGCAGCCTGCTCTCTGAATTTTCTCTCTTCCTTCGGGAATGCCCTATTTGCCACCTTAAGCTTTGTGGGAACACATCTCAAGACTTCTTAGATTCTTTCTGCCTGTCAGACTCTCATTTAAAATAAATCGACAGTGGCGCTTGCCGATGCCGTCTTAAACCTTCCTTAATTAAGACTTGTGGCAATTCACATCTATTCATCACACCAGCCCAGTCTTTGACATCAAGGTTATTTTCTTCCTGCCTGTAGACTTTCTTGTCAGGTACAAGTAAATATTAATTAAGTTAGGCATCTATTCTTGCAGGTGGCTATACTCACTTACAAAGAAGACATTCCTTAAGGTTAGGGCACTGGTTATTACTTTTCACAGTGCACTGGGGATGTTACTCATAGGTGGTTTCTAAGGTCTAGGACCTTTAAATTCCCTTAGAAGCATGATGCAACGCCATGTGAAGCTCTTTCTATAATCAGGAAATATGGTACATTTGTATTGCCTAAGAATCAATATAATTTCTGAATTTGAGTCCCCATAGGAGCCAACATTAATATGGAACTTACTTTGTGCCAGGCTGTTGGCATTACTTTTAGAGAGGGGACTGATATTAGCACCATTTTACAGGTGAGGAAACTGAGGCATGGAAAGTTGAAATGAATTGCCCTGAGTCAGGCAGCTTGTAAGCATCAGAGCCAGGATTGGAACACACACCCCAGAGCGTATGCTCTTTACCTTGCTATATAGAGCCTCTGGGCTGGCAGAAAGCAGCCTTTGCCCTCTTGGGACTCCCCATTCTCCAACCTGGGATTACAGTACAGTTCTAAGGTTTTAGATGGGACTGAGAGTGAGGGTAGGGAGACAGTGGGAGCTTCAGGACCCCATTGCCCATTCTGTATCATCAGTTTTAGCACCTCTGCTGCCCCTGGGTGGTGCTTGGCCTTGGGCGCTCTGGAGAGGTGGCCTGTGCTTCCTTCTGCTTGGACTTGGCACTTGGCAGACTTGCAGCTAATCCCTGCAGTGCTCCAGGGAAGCCAGGTAGTCATCTAGGGAGCCAGGAAAACTCCTCAGTGTATTTCTTTTCTCCTTTCCCACATTTGGTGGTGAGGAGAAGGGGGACATGAAATGACCAAAAATGAAAATAAGTTAATATTTCAAAACATGCTAATCATAATAGGCAAAAACAACAAAGTGTTTTGAAGCCAGAAGAATCCTTTGTGGGTAGGTTCTTCAGCATCAATACCTCCTTCTCCCTCCAATGAAACCTAGATTTTGCTTTTAGAGAGTCTGGAAGGGACAGACTCCACCCCCACCTTCTAGGGAGAGCCCTGAATCCCCCTGGTCTGCTCAATCCAACTAGTGGGTCCCATTCCCCAAGCCACAATGATTGGCTCAGGAAGAGGAATATAATCTAGTCAGAGACCATGAGCAACGCTGGCTGGGACTTCTGCAAAGAAAGCCTCCTCACTCTCTGTGAGAGAGACCAGAAGAGACCTACCACCCCTACTACCTACCACCCCTGTGCTAAGTAAGGCCTGAGGAATTGGGCAGAGGTGGCCATTTTGCTGCTGAGAGGGCAGAGCCCAGAGCTGTGAGGCATCTCCGTGTGGAACCTGAGTAAGAAGCTCCACCCAGAAGGCAGAGGGAGAGCCAAGGAGAAGCAGGGTTCTTAGTGACAGACTTTGAGCAAGTAGGTCCAATCTAGCCAGAAGCCAGACTTTTCTATAGACTTTGATTATGCAAAACAATAGATTGCTTTAAGTCGGGTGCAATTGCTAAGGTCCTAGCTCTGACGTCTGTGGTTCCATCAAAATACCCATTCAAGCCTGAAATCTATTTTTCATGGGCCTCTTGTCCAAATACTTTGACTTATGAGCTCCATTTCTCTATTGGAAGTGGGGTTTGGCCAACCATTCATGAGCCGGATGAAGGGAGCTGAATGTGGAAAAAACAAATATATCTACCCCTCCAAGAAATCATTGTCAAGCTTATAAAAAATAAAATAAAAACCAACCAAAGCTAACAAAAGAAAACAACATATGTCAGCAAAACCAAGGGTGTGATCTACATTTTTATTGGAAAATGAAAAAAAAATTTAATTAACACTTCAATTGATTATTAAGCAAAGCTTTGGTTTTGGTTTGTTTTTAATGTCTGGTTCTCTGCTTTTCCCTGATTTCCTACCCAAACCATTTGTTTCTCCTTTAAATGTATACAGATATCACCTGAAAGCATTTCCAGTAGTTCAAGATGGGAAAGCCTTGGGCTTTTTTTTTTTTTAAAGAAGAATTTCCTCATGGCATCTTTATCACATCTATCTAACACCGAGGAACGTTCTCTTCCTTTCTACCTAAACCGTTTTTCTCTTCTTAAAGAAGTGAAATCTCACCAGCCCTTCAAGGTTGCAATCAGCCCCATCATCTAAGCCCTCACCGCCATCTGCAGTCACTTAATTAAAATTCTGTCATCATTTTGTGTCTAATTAGTACCAAGGTGTCACCTCAGAAATGCCTGATGTTTCAGGTATATGTTTTCATCTCCTCCTCTTTATTCATTTAACAATGAATAATGTTATTCATTGAACAAGAAGGTCTTACAGAAGATCTGCTTGTGCCTGGCATTGGGGTGGGAGAAGGCATTTTAAGGGGCTGTATCTACCCCTTTGTTTCTTCCAGAGCACCCAGTATAATGCTGAGTGCAGACAAGAACTTAATTGGTGCTTGTTGAATTGGTGACTGGTTCTCTTGAGACCTTGAGAGAACAGAACAGGTGGTGGGGGAACAGGTTTGATAGTGAAGTAATTATTACTTTTATTTAAAATTCGTGCCCAACATAACACAACTTTGTTTAATGCCACCACAACACAAATAACAAAGCTCTTCACAATTTCAAATAACTCGAGAACAGCTAATTATTCCTATTTTTTGCTTACTATCAAACCGTTTTTAAATGAACCAAGTGACCCTTTCAGAGACATATCACTTCAACACTTTTATATGTTCTCCACTCCTAATTGATTAAATAAAAGATTACTAAGAATAAAGCAGGCAAGGTGTATTTTATACAATCAACAACATTTTTCTTTTAAATGAATTCAAGTCAATCTTGGCAAAAGGTAAAAGGAAGAGTCAATAATTCAAGCTAGTTATAGTTTTCTTTCCTTATTAAATCAGCTGAAATTATCTCTGTTTTTCTAAGACAGGCTCTGAAGGGTCTATTAAAGCATTCATGGCATGGCATCATTCCCCTGGTGCTTTTAGAGGCTGAAGAGATAATCAAAATACTGTAGTATAATAAAACCATATAGTTGTCAGGACCATGCAGAACTTACAGAATTTGGCTCAGCATTTTGAAGTGAGAGAAGTGAAAATAGGGGTCCTGTGTGTGCGAGTGGCTGACTGGAGGCCACAGAGTTGGTATCAGACCTGCAACCACGTATTTAAGACTCTTTCTGCCATCCTCCCTCTTTCAAGGCAGGGATTCTAACAAGTTTACCATGATGGGCCCAAGTTTGGGACCATTCCAGAACTGCACTCCCATAGCTATCAACATTAACCACAGAACTGCAGCTGCCGCCATTTACAAAATACTCACTAGTCCTAGGCGCTATGCTTTACACCCCCCAAGTTCCTTAATCCTTACCTCAACCCTGTGCGACAGCCATTTTTATCCCCACTTGAGAGCTGAGGTCTGGTTGGCTTTAGGGCCCATACTCAACCTCTGGGCTTCTCCACTTTCTTCCCTGTTTACACCACACAGTCATTGCCTCTGTCCAGTCACCTTTCTGTGAGTTTTAACTCCTGCACTAGACTGTAAGCTTGTGAGGTAGGATCTGTGTCCTAGCCACCCCTGTGCCTTCAGCTGAAAGTGCGCAGTGAGTATTTGTGTACTGGCTGATTCTCTAGAAGTACTACGAATACGGTCTTTTCACCTATCTGCGGCGGGGGG